>JAPYYD010005280.1:0-12284 GCA_028551405.1 Uromys caudimaculatus | reverse complement strand
CAGCCATCTCTTGGCTCTGGTTCCGAGGGAACACCTCCCCCCAATAAGAAAGAAACAAAAGAAAAGCTCTGTTTGCATCTTCCCCACTTATATTCCCATCAGAGCCACTCATGGGGACAGCCTTACAGCCACTTGTGACTCCAGCTCCGGGACAGCCAATGCCCTCTTTTGGTCTTTTTGTGAATCTGGACACATAAGGCACCCATCCACACATTCAGACAAATAAAAATAATAAAAACAAGTCTTCAAGAAGATAAAAATGTCTGTTACCCACCCCGCTAAGGAACTCGTCTGCTTGCCGTCTTCATCACTGTCTTTCCTCCTCCATAAGGATTCAGGATGTCAGCTTTGACAGTAGTCACAAAACTATGTCTTATCACTTAACTGCCCAGCCTTACGGCCTTAGCTTGCCTTTACTTTTTTTTTTTTTTGATTTGAGGGACTGGAGAGATGGCTTAGTGATTAGGAAAACCCGTTGCTCTTGTAGAGGACTCTGATTCGATTCCCAGACTCACATGGCTGCTCACAGTCATCTCTTAGCTCTGGGGAGAAATCAAACAAACAAACAAACAAAAGAAACAAACAAACCAACAACAAGAAAAAAGAAAGCAAATAAAGAAAGACATGCTTCTGTCTCCATCTTCCCTGACTACATTCCCAATCAGAGTCTAGCATAGGGACTGCTGGCGCACTACTAAGGTAACAGTCTCCTCCTAGTCCTGACCGTGGAAATAACTCTCCATCCAATTACGTTCTCCATTTCACCCTCATAACATTCATCCCTGGATGTTAGGATTTGGTTAAGAATTAGCATTATAGGTCTGGCCACTGCTCTGCCAGCCCCCATCAGACCTGCCGAACAAGGAAAAACCAAGTTAGATGCCCCCACCCTCACCCCATTTCCCCTGCTCATCACCCGGGGCATTTTGAGCTGCCCTGAGATATCTGAGGTCCCTCCCTGGAGCTCCATTGTCTGGCTACTGCTTTGCTGGCCTCCATCAAGCCAGCCAAACAAGGAACAGCCAGGCCTGCTACATCAAGAATATCTAGTCCAAGGCTGCCCACCAGAGGCCTACTGCATGGGAAACATCCAGATTCAGGCTGCCTTCCTGATACCTGCTACACCAGGAATATCCAGGGACAACCAAAGGGCTAAGGCCAGTGTAAGACCACAAACAGCAAGAGCCAGGGCAACGTGGCACCTTCAGAGCAAAGCTATCCCACTACAGGAAGCCCTGGATATCCTAACACAACCTAAGCACAAGAAAATGACATTTAAAGCAACCTTATAAAGATGATTGATGCTTTTAAAGAGGAAACGAATAAATCCCTTAGAGAAATTCAGGAAAATACAATCAAATATGTGCAGGCCTTTAAAGAGGAAACTAATAAATCCCTTAAAGATATACAGGAAAATACCATTAAACAGACGTCGGAAATGAATAAAACTGTTTAAGACCTGAAAATGGAAATAGAAGCAGTAAAGAAAGCACAATGTGAGGGAATCCTGTTGATGGAAAAACTGGAGTCCGTGGGAAAGGATGCACCTAGTCCTGCAGTGACTAGTGGGCCAGGATTGGGGCAATGGGGGCCAGGGGGTTCTCCTTCTCAGAGGAGAAGAGGAGTAGAGAATGGGGGAGGGGATGTCGGAGGGGGACTGGGAGGAGAGGGGCAGGTATCAGGATGTAAAATGAATAAATAAATGAAGAAACAAATTCACCGTGGGCTTAGAGCACCGCTCCATGGTCAAGTCCTTGCCCGGCAGGTTTGAGCCTCTGAGCTGGATCTCCACCACTTTTTGAAAAAACTTACAGCTCATACAAACAAAAACAATGGAATGGGAAAAGGCGTTACATTGCAATAACATCATAGATTCTAATATTCCATCTAAGCATGCTCCCAAATGTCAGGACCAGAACATTCTACACCTCATCCTCTGTGCTGTGATGCACAGCTCCAGGGCCGGTGGCCCAGGCCTAGAATCAGGGGGCTGAGGCAGGACGGTTACAAAATAAAAGCTGGGCCACTGAATGGGTAAGTTTAAACTCAGCCTGACACATTTAGCCAAGACCTTGTCAAAGGTCTCAGAATCAAATCAAAAGCTAGAGTTAGAGCCTGGCATGTGCAAGCCCCAGGTCTAGTCCCCAGGACCAAAAAACAAAACAAAACAAACAAACAAACAAAAAACACAACAAAGAATGGCCAGTTCTGGTGACAATCTTACTCACACCAAACCGAAAACAAAGCAGAAAGATCACAAAGCCAATTCAACCTCCAGATCTAACCGCTGTTTAAAGAAATGTAACAGATGGAGGAAATGCATTGAAAGACACCAGACAAATGCACAGTCAGCTAAATATAGACTGGAAAGTTCTATGTGGCATATGATCCATTTTTTTTCTTACCAAATTAATAGAAAGAAAGAAAGAAAGAAAGAAAGAAAGAAAGAAAGAAAGAAAGAAAGAAAGAAAGAAAGAAAGAAAGAAAGAAAGACAGTAGAAGGGAAGGAGAGAGAGAGAGAGAGAGAGAGAGAGAGAGAGAGAGAGAGAGAGAGAGAGAACAAAAGGAACAAGAAACATCAAGGAATCAAGTAATGCAATGATGCAATTGGGGAACCATCTCTGCCTGAAACAGAACAGACTGAGTGTCAGAGAGCATTCGAGAACTGGCTTCCTGTTGGGCACGATCAAGGTCTTATGCTTCTGTTTTTAAAGTCCTTACTCAATAGGAGGAAAGACACAGAAATGCCTAGTGTGAAATGAGATTGCCTTTTTGGATTTGACTTCAGTCAAGCTAAACAAGTGGTGGGGCAGAGACCAAGGGCTAGCAGAAAGCTGGTAGCTGCAGGAATCGACGGATGAGGGCATGGGTTTGCTATCTTCGAGTACTGCTGATTCTTCCCAATAGCTTCGAAGATACTTGGTCCTCACTCAGGCCTTTTCAGGTATAGCTGATGCAAAGAGTATTTTCTGGTTTTCTCTGCATTTTCCTCCAGGCGTCCTACTCAGCTTCCTTCATCTGAAAACGGAAGTGCTCTATAAAAGGTAGGAAAGTGAGCAAGCAGATGTTCCACTTTGAGCTACAACAGTGCCATACATAATCTACAATGGAAACTTGTTAAAGAAGAAAATGAGATTCAGAACGGCTGAGTTTTATGGCCCATTTGATTCCCTACACCTTCCTTTCCTAACTGCCCTCCCCCCGTTGGTTGGTTGGTTGGTTGGTTGATTTGGGTTTTATTTTTTTATTTGTTTGTTTTTATTTTCATTTGGGAGTGTTGTTTTGGGTTTGTTTTGTTGTTGTTGTTGTTCATTCATTTGTTTTGATCCTAGTAGGGGCAACTTAAAATAAGCTTTATTTTTCTTTGACATGGTCAGGATGGAAAGCCAGGGTCTACTGCATGCTAGGCAGGTACTCTACCACTGAGTCACATCCCCAGGCTAGATTAATCAATAGTTTCATCTGCATCCCCAATGTGTGGGCGGAGGGGCACAGGGGTATCTTGGATGTCTCAAGTGTCAAGGCCTGAACAAATTTGTATTCTTCCTAGTGGAAGGGAAAGAGGAAAGTGTCAGCCCACTGCCGGTCAGTCGTTGAGGAGGCAGCTCCAGTCAGCCAAGATCCACCCACCTCAAGATCGTTCAAGGTTCTTTTAGTATTTCATTTTCTTCCTTTTTAAAATGGTCTGGGTTTACTTCTTCCTAATTAAAGCCTGTGGAAACACTTTTAAAGAAGATCCTAAGATGTATAGTGCTAGAGAAGTGAAAATTATCATTAATATATTTAATCATCATGTTAAATACCCATATAGACACACCCGCCTCTCTCCACTCAGGCAGGTTTGTACTACTGGCTAATTAACAGTGATGGTGTCATAACCACAGCTCGCTACTTCCATCTGAGAGCTGCAAAGTTTCCAAACACTAACCCCTGATTGGACTATGAAAGCATATTTATGAATTCTCCGTTTTATTTATGAATTCTCTATATCTGACTTAAAAAGTATGCAGAAGAGAAAGCCCTTTGTTCTTTGTCCACACCGGAAGTGAAGTCCGGATGAATAGCAAGACTGAGAAAAAAGGCCAAGAGTGAAAGCATGGGAATCAGAGGGACTACCTCTGTGAAGAATCGCCTTTTATATCTTCGCCAGGAAATGAGAAGTTACAAGCTTCCTGTCCTCTCACTGAACAGGGGTGACAAGTCCCCAGCCATTAAATGACAAGACCAGTTCCTTGACAACCACCATGCAGCTCTTTGAAAATTCAGTGCACTGGATTCTAATCCCTCGTGGTGGGTAAGAAGAGGTCCTTTTCCAGAATCTACAGGGATTTTCCTAGAATTGGGGGAGGGATCTGTAATGGAGGTGTTGGGAATTAGGATGTTTAAAAGAATTAGCTGACAATGCAAATGGACCTCAGGCCCCACTACTGCCCCATATACCCTTACATCTGTGAGGGTCTCTTCTCCCAAGACAAAGACTTATCTCTCAGTTCAGATAGTTGAAGCCACAACTTAATCTGCATATGCAAATTTCCTGTCTTTTATCTGCATTTGTTTCTATGAAGGTAACACTGTAGTAAGTTAGGCAGAGACACTAAGAAGTTTACTCTCCCAAGTTCTGGCCAAAACTGTAAATAAACTCATCCATCCACATATCATGTTTTGTGTTGTGTTGTCTTTTGAAACAGAATCTCACTGTGTAGCCCTGACTGGCTCCTGTCTTAAATTCAGAGACTCACCGTTCTGCCTCAGCAAGAGCTGGGACTAAAAGTATGTGCCACTATGCCAGGTAAAATTCCCAGTGTTTTTTTTTTCCAGGAGAGTACTATGTGTCACTTGCTCTGTAAATCAGAATTGTACTACAATTCACAAAAATCCACCCGTCCCCCTCTCCGAGGTGCTGGGATTAAAAGCATGCACCACTTTATCTATTTTGTGCCTTTTTCTTTTAATGTGGGAAGCAGTTCTTACTTACACCCAACCTTTATGGCCTGGGGTTCCAGAAACAGGATAGAGAGAGCCTTGTGTTTAGTCATTGACTTCCAGTTCTGATTTCCAGTTTGCTCAGAAATCTGTCATCCTTGTTTTGCTTCTTATTTTCTCTCCATTACAGTCACCAACCCTACCATACAACAAAGCTTGTCTTTCTCAGTGTCCCTAAGCATCACTGTGAATTAGAGCAACAGATATTTGCTGTGGATTTAGAGCAGCTATGGAGCACCACCCTTACAATGGGGTCTTAAGAAATTAGGATCCTCACAGGAAATACTATACCAACAATAAAAACAGTCTACCCCAAAAGCCCTGAACACTCTCATGGGAGAAAGATTTTAGCGAAAACTGCAAATGAATTCATTTTTCCATTTTTATTTCAGGGGTCATGGTATGGTATACCTGTGTGTGTACTCATGCACGGAAGTTTACAATAACCATACATTTGCATCTGAAGGCAGAGATCAACATCAAATGTCTTCCTTAATTACTCTCCACTATGTATTTTTTAGATGGAGTCTCTCACTGAAACTGGAGTTCATGGATTCAGCTACATGGACCGTTGGGAGAGCTCCAAAGATCCACCTGTCTCTGCCCCCATCTCAGGGCTGGAAGCACAAACACAAGCTGTGCCTTGCTTGTGCCCCTGCCTGGCTTTTACATTGGTGCTGGGGATGCAGACTCAGGTCATGCTTGCTGAGCCCAGCATGACTCTAGTGCAGATAGAGTGACACGGTTTCTGTCCTGGACAAGGCCCTGGTGTGAGCTTCCACTGAGTATCAATGGCTGCTGTAGGCATAAGGTGTGTTTGTGTAAAAATGTACATATTTTCACATCCCTCTGTTAACATTAATGACTCCATGATAATCTGAGACAGCATGAGTCCAGAAGAGGGTGACTAATGTCTCAGCAAAATGATAAATGCTGAGTCCTTCAGGACAGCCTGAAGGCTGTGGGAAAGAACTCTAAATACATGAGTTTGAAAATATATAATTTCTCAACTATGTAAAAATATAAATCTAAAGGAACCAAAGGCAGCTGCATTTAATGAGCCAACTTATCAGAAAGATACAAAGGCAGGCAGATTCCTGAGTTCAAGGTCAGTCTAGCACACCACAAAGTTATGCCCAGGTGTGGAAGAACCAGTAATTTTAGGGCTTGCTATGCTTGTTCAAAACACTCTTCATGAGACTTAACCAGAGAATAAAATCTGTGCAGGGCTTTTTTGAGACTTCCTTTATCAATGCAATTAATATAAATCTCTTTACCTTAGCCTCAGGCAGTCCATTTAGAAGATGGCAAAAAAAAACCCAGCCACATTCTTCACCAAAACATCACAAAAAACAGTCTCTCGGCCACATATTAAAGTTCTTCTCCACTGAAACCTCTTGGACCAGGTCTGCACATTCACATCAACAAATTCTTCCATATTCCTACTAGGATGGCTCATTAAGCCTGACTTTAAGCCTTCTACTGCTATCCAAATCCAAAGTCCCAAAATCCACATTCTTCCAAACAAAAGCATGGTCAGGCCTATCACAGCAATACCCCAGTCCCTGGTACCAACTTCTGTCTTAGGGTTTTACTGCTGTGGACAGACACCATGACCAAGGCGACTCTTATAAGGACAACATTTAATTGGGGCTGGCTTACAGGTTCAGAGGTTTAGTCCATTATCACCAAGGTGGAAGCATGGCAGCATCCAGGCAGACATGGTGCAGGAGGAGCTGAGAGTTCTACATCTTCATCTGAAGGCTGCTAGCAGAATACTGGCTTCCAGGAAGCTAGGGTGAGGGTATTAAGGCCACACCTACAGTGACATACCTACTCCAACAAGGCCACACTCTGAATAGTGCCACTCCCTGGGCGGAGCATATACAAACCATCACAGACCCCTAATTGTTCTCCTGCTATTGTTGACTTTTGGTCCCTAGGTTGCTTTTGTTAAGGAATGCATAGATACAGTACAGCTAATGATCTTAAAGAAGAGATACAAAGAACTAGATACAGAAGACCAGGAGTATGAGCTATCAGAATACCAGCAATAGCTTCAAGATTGAAGCATGCACAAGAAAAAGGGCGGAATGAAGAGGTCAGCTCAGAGCTGTTAGAAAATGCCCCCTTCCAGCACATAGGTACCCTTCCCCTCCTGGAAGAGAAAGGCTGATTACTTTCCTCAGGAAGACCACTGGGGGGGGGACCGACCATTGGCCACCCCTTGCTACTTCATTCCTTAAGGACCAATCAGTTTAAAAGTCACACTGTTCTGCCAATCACATTGTGCCTAATGGCTACTGCTCCGTACAAAACTGGCCAAAGCTGGGGGGGAGGGGGAGGATGTCGTCGCCTCTCCTATGTGAGTAGGATGACCCCAAAGTGCTAGAACAATAAACTCCTCTTGCTTTTGCATCAATCTCCAACTCAGAGTGGTCCACTGGGGGGTGGGGTGGGGGTGTCCCTCGGTAGCTAAGGCTCGTCAGAGTCTTACACAAGAATTTTTTCTTAACAGGATTTCTGACTCAGTCAGAAGTTCCAAGACTTTTTTATGGCAGCTTTTCTGACTTTCGTCAGAAAACTCATGAGCTATCCAGATAGCTTTATAGAATTTTTACTAGCAGGGAGAGCTGTCTCAACCAGAGAGTTTCTGTTCTCATGCTGAATAATCTTAGCTCTGCCCTTGTGTCAGTACTAGTCTTTCTCCAGCTATAGTGGCTGATGAGTTTGCTTTTCCAACAAAGATGATCTCTACCCCAAGAATCCTGCTCAGGTGTTCAGAAATGCTTTGAGCAACAATTAATAAAACAGACTATCTACTAGAAAACGTAACTGATGATGTCTAAAATTAGTAGCTCTCAAAGTGCTTTTGTCTCAAAACTATTAGAGCCCCTTTCTTTTTCAAGACATGATTTCACTCTGTGGTGAGGCTGGCCTTGAATTCTTTTATTTTTTAAATTTGTTTTAATGTATAGGTATTTTACATACTTGGTGACAGTGGAGGTAAGAAGAGGACATTGGATCCCCTGGAACTAGAGTTATAGACAGTTGAGAGCCCCCTTGAATATGCTGGGGATCTAAAGAAGCCAAGTTCCGCAGAAGAGCGCCCAGTGCTCTTAACCCCTGAGCCTTGAACTCTTGATCCTCTTGCCTCAGCCTCTCCAGTTCTGGTCTTAGAGACAGGAATTACTGCACTAGACCTACACTCTTAAGCAACTTTGAGAACCCACAGGGAGCTTTCATTTACAGGCTAAATTTACCAATATTTACTGTATACAAAACTGAAAATGAGACTTTTAAAAAATATGTCTCTAGCACCCCAGTACCAGGAAGCAGAGGTAGGTAGATATCAGTGAGTTTGAAGCCAGCCTGGTCTACAGAGCAAGTTCCAGGATAGCCAGGTCTGATAGACAGAGAAACCCTGCCTCAGAACACCAAAGAATAAAATGTGTCTCTATCAACTTTAAAATATCATTTAGGGGTCACCTGGAGCAAGCTGAGCTGCTGCGAGCAGCCTGCTATCCCAGGGGGACCTCCATTCTCCCAACACCTCTCCTCCTACCTTCATTAGACCTGCAGAGCTTGAACCATACAGGTAAGAGTCCCTTCCCCTCACCCATATTTCCTGCTTACTGAGTACTCTGGAGTAAGCAGAGCTACCCTGAGCAGCCTGCTATCCCAGAGGGACCTCTGTTCTCCCCCCTCCCCCCCCCCACCTAGGGAGGAGAACAGGAACAACAAATGCAAGCATCACCTACAGAATACAGAAGATGGAAGAGAGAATCTCAGACATAGAAGATACAATAGAAGAAATTGATACACTGGTCAAAGAAAATATTAAATCTAAAAAATTCCTGACATAAAACATCCAGGAAATCTGGAATACCATGAAAAGACCTCACCTAAGAGTAATAGGAATAGAAGAAGGTGAAGAGTCCCAGCTCCAAGGACAAGAAAATATTGTCAACAAAATCATAGAATAAAATTTCTCAATGTAAAGAAACAGATGGCTGTAGACATACATGAAGCTTATAGAACACCAACTAGACTGGACCAGAAAAGAAAATCCTCCCAGCACATAATAATCAAAACACAAAATCAACAGAACAA
Source organism: Uromys caudimaculatus (assembly GCA_028551405.1). NCBI lineage: Eukaryota > Metazoa > Chordata > Mammalia > Rodentia > Muridae > Uromys > Uromys caudimaculatus. Next base: position 3,188 of record JAPYYD010005280.1, on the reverse strand, counting down.
AGAAAGAATATTAAAAGCTGCAAGGGGAAAAGGCCAGGTAACATGCAAAGGCAGACTTATCAGAATTATACCCTGCTTCTCAACAGAGACTCTAAAAGCTACAAGGACCTGGACAGATACCATGCAATCTCTAAAAAGCCACAAATGCCAACCTAGACTACTATACCCAGCAAAACTCTCAATCACCATAGATGGAGAATACAAGATATTTCAAGACAAATACAAATTCAAACCAATCCAGCCCAACAGAAAATACTAGAAGGAGAACTCCAACCCAAGAAGGATAACTACATCCAAAAAACCACAAAAAATAAGTAATTCCATACCAGCAAAAACAAGGGAAGTGCACGCACGCATGCACACACACACACACACACACACACACACACACACACTAATACCACCAACTTCAAAATATCAGGAAATAACAATCACTGGTCATTAATATCTCTCAACATCAATGAACTCAATTCCCCAATAAAAGACACAGGCTACCCGATCAGATTCGAAAACAGGAACCATCATTCTGCTACATACAAGAAACACACCTCATCAATAACATTCTGCTGCATACAAGAAACACACCTCAGCCATAAAGATAGATACTACCTCAGAGTAAAGGGCAGAAAAAAAGTTTTCCAAGCAAACGAACTCAAGAAGCAAGCTGGAATAGCCATTCTAATTTCTAATAAAGTAGACTTTCAACCAAAATTAATCAATAGAGGCAGGGCAGTACACTTCATACTCATCAAAGGAAAAATCTACCAAGATGACATCTCAGTTCTGAACATCTAAGTCCCAAACACAAGGGCACCCACATGTGTAAAAACGAAACATCATTAAAGCTTAAATAGCAAATCAATCCCCACACATTAATAGTGAGAGACGTTAATACCCCACTCTCACCAATTGACAGGTCATCCAGACAAAACCTAAACACAGAAATATTGACATTAACAGACATTATTAATCAAATGGACTTAACAGACATCTACAGAATATTTCACCTAAACACAAAAGAATATGCCTTCTCAGCACCTCATGGATCCTTCTCCAAAATTGATTTTATATATATAGTCAGTCACAAAGCAAACCTCAACAGATACAAGAACCTTGAAATAATGCCTTGTATCGAATCAGACCAACATGGATTAAAGCTAGAACTTCAACAACAACAGAAACACCAGAAAGCCAACAAACTCATGGAAATTGAACAACTCTCTACTCAATGATCTCTGGGTTGGGGAAGAAATAAAGAAAGTAAAGACTTTCTAGGATTCAATGAAAATGAAGGCACAACATACCCAAATTTATGGAACACAACGAAAGCAGTGATAAGAGGAGTGTTCATAGCACTAAGTGCCTCCATAAAGAAACTAAAGAATTCTCCTACCAGAATGTAAAAGTACACCTGAAAGCTCAAAAAAAAAAAAAAAAAACCACACACACCAAGGAGGAGTAGAAGACAGGAAATAATCAAAATCAAGGCTAAAATCAATCAGTTAAAAACAAAGAAAACAATACAAAGAATCAAAGAAACCAAGGACTGGTTCTTCGAGAAAATTAACAAAATAGACAAACACTTAGCCAAACTAAACAAAAGACAGAGAAACAGTATCCAAATAAACAAAATCGGAAATGAAAAGGGAGACATAACAACTGACACTGAGGAAATTCAAAGAATCATTAGGTCTTACTTGAAAACCTGTACTCCACAAAATTGGAAAATCTTAATGAAATGAACAATTTTCTAGACAGATACCACTGACCAAAGTTAAATCAAGACCAGGTAAACTATTTGTCCTAGTTATGGTTTTACTGCTGTGAACAGACACCATGACCAACACAACTCTTATAAGGACAACATTTAATTGGGACTGGCTTACAGGTTCAGGGGTTCAGTCCATTATCATCAAGGCGGGGAACATGGCAGTGCCCAGGCAGGCATGGGACAGGAGGAGCTGAGAGTTCAACTCTTGGTCTGAAGGCAAACAGGAGGAGACTGGGTTCCAGGCAGCTAGGACAAGGATCTTAAGCCCACGCCCCCAGTGACACACTTCTTCCAACAAGGCCACACCTACTCCAACAAGGTCATACTTCCAAATAGTGCCACTCCCTGGGTCAAGCATATGTAAACCACCACATTATTTAAACAGCCCCACAATCCCTAAGGAAATAGAAGTCGTTATTAAAAGTCTCCCAACCAAAAAAAAAAAGCCCAGGGCCAGATGGTTTTAGTGCAGAATTCTAGCACCCTTCCAAAGAAGAGCTAATTCCAATATTCCTCAAACTATTCCATAAAATAGAAACTGAAGGAACACTGCCAAACTCATTCTATATGGCCACAGTCGCCCTGATATCTAAACCAACAAAGAAAGAAAACTTCAAACCAATTTCTTTTATGAACATTGATGAAAAAATACTCAATAAAATACTCACAAACTGAATCCAGGAACACATCAAAGACCTCATCCATCAAAATCAAGTAGGCTTCATCCCAGGGATACAGGGATGGTTCAATATATGAAAATCTTTCAATGTAATCCACCATATAAACACGCTGAAGGAAAAAAACTCACATGATTATCTCATTAAACACTGAAAAAGCCTTTGATAAAATCCAACACCCCTTCATGTTAAAGTTATTAGAGACATCAGAAATATAAGGCACATACCTAAACATAATCAAAGTAATATACAGCAAGTCAATAGCCAACATCAAACTAAATGGAGAGGAATTAGGGAAATGACACCCTTCACAATTGTCACAAACAATATAAAGTATCTTGGTGTGACTCTAACCAAGCAAGTGAAAGATCTGTACGACAAGAACTTCAAGTCTCTGAAGAAAGAAATCGAAGAAGACCTCAGAAGGCGGAAAGATCTGCCATGCTCATGGATTGGAAGGATTAATATAGTAAAAATGGCCATCTTGCCAAAAGCAATCTACAAATTCAATGCAATCCCCATCAACATTCCAACTCATTTCTTCATAGACTTAGAAAGAGCAATTCTCAAATTCATTTGGAACAACAAAAAACCCAGGATACCAAAAGCTATCCTTAACAACAAAAGAACTTCTGGGGGAATCAGCATCCCTGATCTCAAGCTGTACTACAGAGCAGTAGTGATAAAAACTGCATGGTATTGGTACAGTGACAGGCAGGTAGATCAATGGAATAGAATTG
>JAPYYD010005278.1:0-12287 GCA_028551405.1 Uromys caudimaculatus | reverse complement strand
GGGGACACGGGGTTTCTAAAGAAAAGGGGAATCATCGGAAATGTAAATAAAATATCAAAAAAAAAAAAAAAAAAGAAATCATTGTTGTGAGTCGCTTGAGTGACACAATGAGGTACCTAGCCAATAGACAGTACTAAGCCTTGGCCATAGGTAAGCAAGCACTTTTGCAAGGTGCAGATGGTCTGCTGAACATGACTCTAAACTCCCAGAGGCTCATAACTTAGCCACAAGGGACCTGTCTTACAACTTAGGCACAAGGGAGCTGTATCAAGAAAGGCTAGCAGAGGAAGTGATACCTAAACTGAGATGGGCCAGAGTAAGGGAATAGAAAGATGCCACTGGTATACTTAAATAAATGGGTTCATACTGGGTTTTCTTGAGATCAGGGTTAGGTGGGAAAGATCATTCCATGGGCCACTTAACACTGGCTGTATTGCAGCACATGGGGAAGAGAGCTGAATGTGTGCGTTACTTGCCAGAGGATGAGTCAACAGGCTAACTGGGCAATAATATAGATCTCCCTGTGTAAGCTTGGTGATCCCTGCAATCAGATTTACCAGTTTGGAAGCTACCTGTGTGGGTTGTTGGAAGACATTGGGACACAGTCAAAATCAGAGTGACCAAGAAAGTAGCCCAATAGTGTAATGGGATGACTGGAGAGAAGTGATTGAGTCCAGGAAAAAATTATTTTTTTGAAATAAACAATCTTGGCAGGTTGTTAGGCCATGGGTTAGCAAGCAGTAGTGTGTGGCTTCAAATCTGACCTTCTACCTAGACTTGGTGTTACTGGAACCTTCACTCTATAACAATTGAGTTGAGGAGCTATGGAAAGAACTCTGGTCTGTAAAGTCCAAAATGTTTACTGTGTGAACCTTTAAGAAAGCATTACTAACCCCTAGGCTAGATGCAGCACATCAGGAATTAAAGGGAAGGAGGGATTTGAAGCATTCTCCAAATCTCTGTGTGTTGATGCCTGCCACTTACATGGAGACCTAGAGAGTGGAAAGCGGCTACTTTGGCCTTTCAGTCCTCTTGGTCTCCCTTACCCCAGGCTCTTAAAAGAATCCTGACTGACAATCAGCCTGCCTCTGCCTGTACCTCCTTCACTAGAAACCTGGGCTTCATTCTCCCTGCTGCTTGTAAATGTGACTCTTCTACAAATTAATCGTTCTTCTACAACCTTGATTTTTGACTTCACCTGGTCTTAGAATTACCCAATGCTGCCATCTAACCTGACCTAAGCCCTGAGTATGGACGAGCACCTCCCTGCCAGGGTCTTTATGCATGTGTAACCCAACAACGGTCAAGAACAGGACCGGTTCTCTTTCCACCCTGGCCCAGGCTGCCCCTCTTACATTGTTTCCTCCAAGCTCACCTCTAGCTGTCCCACTGACAACCAAATGCCCTTTAGGCCACCAAATGTGCCCCAATGGACCAGCTGCAACAGAGGATGGTGGTGTTCCTTCTGTCTCCCTCTCACACCCTCCACCCTAGCTGAGGTAAGCCATGAGGACATAGTCTGTGACTGTCTCTCTCAGAGGCCCAGCTGTCTCTTTTCAGGCAGGTCACCTTTTGTGGGTGTGTAAATCCAGTTTTCTGCTTGTCAAAGTGACATTTTCACGAGGCCCAAAGTTATTAAGTGGCATCTTTGGGTGCCTACTTTTTAAGCAAAGTGGAGTAGGCTGGGAAATGTCAATAGTGGTAATGTACAGTTATGTCCCCAATACCCTTTTGATTGAGCACATGATGGAAACAGTGCGAACCACAGAGCCCTTTGCAGGGAATTGCCAGTTAAAGAATTTGTTCAGACTCATGGCTTTTTAACTATAAACTCTGAGTGTCTTAAATAAAATACCAGCTGCCATGGGCCTCCGACGGACTAGAAAATGTCAGAGCTCAGCCTGCAATGCTCTGACAGGCTCTGTAGCCTACAGCCTACATGTGCAGGCTCAGTGCTTCCCCAGTTGTAAAGTCCAAACTGTCCCCAGTCAGAGAGATGGGAGGAGTCTGCCCTGGCACTCTGAGACTGCCGTGCTGATGATGGTGCTGTTCCCCCTCTGTGCAGGAGAACCAGATGGGAACCCTGTAGACAGAAGTTTAAATGAGGAGGAGAAAGAGAGAGAGCCAGACCAGTGACCTCAGACTAGCATCATGGGATAGTCTTCCTGTGAATGTCCTCCACTGCTCCAGACTCAGGATCAGGCTAACATTTCTCGCAGTGTCTAACGGATGCTCAGCAAGTGTTACCACAGTGTTGTTCAAAGCCTTCCCTTAATTGTTGAAATCCCTCTGAGTCCCACCTTGCATCCTTTTCTCAGAAAAATCCCTTCCAATTTTTTTTTCTCTAGGGCCATTTTGTCAAGAGGGTTGGGATGACTGCATTACTCATAGTAAGGTACCCCCGAGTGGCTTGGGTGCATGTCTGGCCCATGGCGGGCTGGTCCTTCTATAACCCGGCTCATTCACTGATCATCCTAACCCCACGTCCTTGATGGTTTCCCTGTCCCTGGATGGCTGTTGTTTCTCCTATTTCCTTTGTGTGAGGGAGAACTGGGGGAGTCATGTGTGGGTGACTTGTGTATTTGCAGGTGCATGGGGAAGCCAGAGGTTTTCATAAGAGCCATCCATCATTTTATTTCTGGACAGGGCTTCTCCGTGGAACTTAGAGCTCTCTGATTAGGCTAGACTGGCTACCCTTATGGGAATTATATTCAAATGCATGCCCAGGAGCAAGGGAGGGGGAGGTATGGGGAGAGGGAGAGGGAGAGGGAGAAAGGCATGAACAGTTTTCTATACAGCAATTTAATTTCTGCAGTGCTGATCAATATGGACTTCGCTTTTAGAGTCAGTGACTGGAAGAGGAATGGGATGGGGGGTGGGGCTCCTGAGGTGTCTAGCATGTGTACAGAACATTTTCTTTGTTATGTTTCTTATATAAGGAACAGGATGACTGTTACTGGTGAAAATTTGGAGATGTGTGTATACAATGGCTATTAATCTTGGTAAAAGGTTCAAAAATAAATAGAAAAGTTAATTAATGAAAACCATAGTGTGTTCTATTAGAGAAGAGAATAGGGAAAGCAGGAAGGAGCAGGCCTTGTCTGGTGTCCAGGGACTTGCTAGCAAGAGGCACCGATTTCTGGAGGCTCTGGCAGAGAATCCTTCCTTGTTTGTATTCCTTGGGTGTGGGCTCCAACCTCCACCTTCAAAGCCAGTGGTGTGACATCTTCTACCCTCAGATCTCTCCTCCTCCTGTGTTCTTCTTGTCTTTCCTCCTTCTCTTCCTCACCCATGTCTTGCCCTGACCCTTTCTCTCTTCCCTCCTCATCCTTCCTTCCTTTTCCAGACTTTCCTCCATCACTCCCTCCTTCCTCCTCCAGTTCTCATTTTTGAAAGCTCTGTGATTACATCAGAGTCGTCCAAATAATGAAGTCGTCCCCTTCTCATTTAATTAACTTCAACTTAATCTGTGGTGCTTCTTTTCCAATGTAAAGTAACCTAGTTATGACAGTCACAGGGTTCAGAGGTTATTAGCACAAGGATGCAGACTCTTTTAAATATTTTTGAGGGGACAGTATTCTGCCCACTATGATATTTATCACAGCAATGCTTGTGTTGATAAAAGTGTCAAAACCACCCAAGTATTCCAGAGAACACAATGGTTAAATGATGTCACCTCCCCATCACACCTGACACCATTAAAGTGCTTTTGAAGAACTGCTCCTAATGTTGGTGATTGTGGAGTGGACAATTCTGGAGCTGTGCAGATTTCAGAGCATTGTGAGTTGTAAAAACATGTAAAAAGGATTATTATGAACAATTATGAGCAAATATGTCTGCAATGAAATAATAGCTCACATTTGTTGTGGTTTATGGGTGAATCATGTGTATTTAGCTTCTAATTGTCTGCATTTTCTAAGTTTGTCTGTGATGAGCACATCAATTTTAAAAAGTTAGCATTGACAAATACATCCATCCATATATTAAATGTATGAATGTGCGCGTGCATACACACACACACACACATACACACACACACACACACACACACACACACATCCTGGAGTATGAAGAACCTAGAATGACTGGGATTCTGAAGTTTCTCTGCATCCAAGTTAGATGGTTGGCCTGCTAATCTGATGGTCCATAGTGGTGGGGATTTCTGTGTTAGGACATCTTTCCCTCACTCTGGAAGTCGGTTGGTGGGTGGGTGAGATAAATGAAAGGCATCATCTGCTCCACCTTCCTACAGGAGATGTTGATGTTTCTCTGCTGTGGTGATCAAATTGCTACTCAAAAGGAACAGTGTATCTCACCATGTGGCCTGAAAAATCAGCAGTGGGAGCTCCCTGGTGGCAGGCTATAAAGGAACAACGACGGTATACTGTTCCCAACAAAGACGAATGACTACTGTACACAAAGAACATCCTTAGAAAGGTTCATTACTTCCATAGGTGGTCAATTTTACATATAGAGAATGCTACTATTTGTGACCTGCAAAGTCACTTGGTTTGCAAGGGAAGTGAATGAAAGTGTGTGTGTGTGTGTATGTGTGTGTGTATGTGTGTGTGTGTGTGTGTATGTGTGTGTGTGTGTGTATGTGTGTGTATAACGAGAATTAGTCCATTATTGGAGCTTTCTGAGGACTTTAACTCATTATTATGATAAAAGTTTTGGTTGCCTTAGCTGCAAGCAAGCACCTTAAAAATGAATGTACAGACATAGAATACAGTCAATTCCAATATCTGGTAGAATTAACTCTCAAATTCATCTCAGATATAAAATCCTCAGATGTGGTGTTTTGAATTAGCTGTCCCAATAGGTCTTGGGTATTTGAATTTCTGGATCTCAGCAGGTGGCTATTTGGGGAGCCAGAGGTAAATGCAGATGCCAGAAGTCACTGGCAGAAGGCTTTCAGGTTTAAAAGACTTATGCTAGAGTAAATTAGCTCTGGCTCCTGTTTGTGGATCAAGATATGAGCTCTCACCTGATGTTATAGAACCAGTTCTGACTGCCTGATGCCATGTTCTGTGCCGTGATGGTTATCGGCTCCTAGGGTATGGAACTATAAGCCTCCTCTCAAACCATGTTTTTCCATAAATTGCCTTGGTCATGTTATTTTTCACAGCAATAGAAAAGTATCTAATACAGATATTCAGGACTCTTATATAAAATGGTACAGAGTATGCTTATAGCCCTCCACACTCTCATTTATATTTTAACTAAACTCTAGATTACTTCTAACATTTAATGCATTGTAAATATCATGCTAACAGTCATTATTCTGGTGTTATTCTTGGTATTTGCTAATAATACTAAGGAAAAAAGTTTGCCCATTTTTAAAACTTCTACAGCCTGACTACACACCATGGTCCATGGTTCGCAGTTGGCTGGATCTGTAGCTGTTAAATCCAAAGTTACAAGATCTTCAGATACTAAGAGCCAACTGTGGCAGGGTTGTCAAAAGTTTGTAAGCCATTGAGAAACTGAAATTTTTACTTAGTAGATGTCAAGAATGAAATGACAGTGTGAATTTTCTAGGAAAAATCTTTGGCATTTCCTGGAAATATCAAAATGTATGAGTCTGCAGCTTATTAATTATGAGCCTCTCACCTTGGTAATTAAGCAATAAAGACCCATCAGGTAGTGTATTTGTGGGTGATTAGAACCACGTTTGATGGTGTCGGAAACATACAGCTGAAGATTAAGTGGTTTTCACCACCTGAGAGAGGCATTAATCATCTGGAGCTGCCCTACCTGGTGGATTTTGTTACTTATTTAGAATGGCACTTAAACATTAAAGCGAAGACTTCCTGTTCGTGCAGAGCCGAGCTGCTGACTGAAGCCTAGTGCTTTGGCAAGGGCAAGCAGTGTTTCTGTGAGTGAAATTATGACTCTGTATAGCATCTGCCTGTGGGTCATCTTTGTGCTCTTGTCAAGGAGGGACAGATGGGACCCCTATGACACACAACGGATGTCCTGCCAGGTGTAAGGACTGTATGTCCTTGAGACAATATAACACACTAGAAGCCTGGTAGTTTTAGGAATAGGCTGGATGAATTTAAACAGTAGCTTCATTTCTCCCTGTGAAGCATTGAGAAACATAATCTTACTATCTAGATCTAGGCATAGTAATTTGCATGTGTCAGCTATTCCCGTGTTAGAAATCAGGCCTACCACACCAATGCATGCAGGAGTAAGCGATGATTTAGTTACCATGTGTCATGTTAGTCCATTTTTCCCTCATGCTTAAATACCTGAGAGAAACTATATAGAGCAAGAAAGATTTATTCTGTGATTGGCTGTGGACCTATGCTAGGTTGGAACATGATGGCAGCAGGAGCTGTGGTAAAGAGGCTCACATGGTGGCCAGTCGACAAGGAGAGGGATCCAGGAAGAGACCAGGGACCATGCATAACCCTCAAGGCATGTCCCAGTGACCTACTTCCTTCATCTAGACTCTAGTTCCTCAAATGTCTACCTCTTCGTAAAGAATGCTGCCAGCTAGGGACCAAACCTTCAAGACATGAACCCTGTTACAGCATTTTAGAGTCAAACTTGCAAGTGTGCTGCGGGTTGGATAATCCCAACTAAGTGTGTTTGCTCCTTGGAAGTTGGCTGAAGGTCTGTTGGTCTCCGCTACCATGGCTGAGCTGACTCTTGGTATGTGGCTCCAAGAACTCCATTTCTTCTTCAAGGACTAGTGAGTGAGTCCCGGGCTTAATCCTCTTGTGGTGAATACAGCAGATAAGTGAGGGATGCCGTGAAACCCTTGAATAAAATTTACCACAGAGGACTCTGCTGGCATGGGCTTCTGAACAAGGCACTATTATGCAGTCCAGATTCTAGTGAGCATGTCAGACACTAAGCAGACAAGGATGCACACACAGAGAAGTGAATATCTATTGTCTTAAATATTATAAAAAGAAATTAAGAGGAGTCAATAAGATATATGCACAAAACCATCTGCCACAGTTGAAGGAGAAAGAAAAACTTTCTATGCACTACTCTAAAGCCATTTATTAAAAATTAGTTTGTACTATTTTTAATTCTCTCTCTCTCTCTCTCTCTCTCTCTCTGTCTGTCTGTGTGTGTGTGTGTGTGTGTGTGTGTGTGTGTGTGTGTGTGTGTAATGTGTGCATTAGTACAGGTGCTCATAGAGGCAGGGGTATTGGAGATTGGTACATCTGACTGGGAATTGTACCTAGGTCCTTTGGAAGAGGAGGAGGTAGAGCCCTTAACCACTGAGCCTCCTCTCCAGGCCCTACTCTAAAGTCTTAAGCAGAATGCTTCGCCTGAATACTGGGGACATCAAGGCAGCATGGTACCTTGTAAAAAGACTCCCAGCCAAGGTGAGGGTCACACACATGCTCTGCTCACTAAGCCTTGCAGGCTGGTTTGGATCTGTTGTATGTGAGCAATCCGGCAGCAGAGGGCTGTTCTGTCTTTTCCAGCTCCAAGTATCTAAGTTTACAGTGCATCAATTATACATTGTTCACAATGGGCAGATGCACTGGAGCCTAAGCCGGGATTCAGAGTGTTCTACCTTCTCAACTACCAAATCGCATAAATCAATGTACTCAGAGGTAACCATCCTATAAGAGAAAGAGAAGGAAACACCTCATGTTGGAGAGTAGGAGAGAGCTGTGGATAGGGATTGCTAGACAGTGTTAACTGGTATTTATGAGGAGACTCTGTGAAGGCTCTAGCCTATGGGCAGCTCACCCAGTGTTGGGTAGTAGAGGTGAAAAAACTTGGTGTCAAAGGGTCTGTTACTTTCTTCAGCCTAGAGCATAGGGTACCTCTGGCCAACACTCTGAAGAGCACTCACTATCATTTTGTACCAAATGCCCTCTAGTCTGTGAGGAGAAGAAGCACTGGGCCTTTGCTCTGAGAGCAGACTAGTTGGTCCTGCTTACATTGCTCAGTGTGTCTGAGGCTCAGTTTGTCATCTCTGCAGTGAGAAGAGTGAAAAGTCTCCCCCCTCCAGTTGCTGTAAGGGTTCTAGGAGCTGTGTTGTGCAAAGTGCTTAGCACAGTACTGGCATGTAGTGAAAAAAACCTGAAATGTGATTTATTCCCAGAGGATTCCAGGAACTTGAAGCATCCTGGGTTTAGCAGCATTGACAGCTCTGTATAGGTCTGGGGCTGGGCACCTCTGATCCTGAGTCCCAGCGCCAACAACTGGACTTCAGTTTATGGCAGTTTGTTTGAGTTCTGGCATTCAGCTTTTATTTGAGAGCCAACCCAGAGGGGCATAGAAGAAATTGGATTTATTTTTATGACAGTTCTTAGTGGAGCCTAGCAATCAATCACGTGTCAGGATGCTGTTTTGAAAAGAAGCCGGATGGAGGTGGACTTTGGAGACCCAGCTTCACTTTCAGAGTGAGCGGGTGGTAAATACATCACTTATTCCTTCTGCTCAATTTTCTCACCTGTGAAGTGGGGGATAAAAATTCCAACCCCAATGAGGTATTCTCTATCAAAGAGATACAGAAGTGAAAGCCTCCCACTCCCAGCACTGCTTGTGTGGCACCCAATAGTCAATGAAAGGTCCCCCATGTTTAATGTCTTTGGGGGTTGGGTGGAAAGCATCGAAAGGACTGTTTAAGCCATTTTGCTTCATCAATACTAATTAAGACAATCACAATCATGAGCCCGAGTACCATGCATCAATGCAGACATCGTAGGGCACCAGAAAAATATATCACAGCAGCAAAGCAGGCTGGTGTTCAATAAGTACTTTGTGACTGATTAATCACTCCCTGCATCTGTGCAGTACTTCAGAGCTAATGAAGCAGTCTCACTCTGGTTGGTAAAGTAACTGCTCACAACATGGAGAGGAGGTTGGCATTAACTCAGTGGACAGATATTTCTGAGCTATGAAGGAGACAAAACATTGCACAAAAAAATGCCAGTCTGGTTGGAGAAATGAGGAGGCCAGTCATTGGCTTCTCTTGAGTATCATGGACGAAGGCATGATTCAGGAGAGAGGTCACCCAGCAATCACAGAAAGCTTCCCAGAGGAGAAAGTGCACCTGAGTCCTAAAGTGTAGCGATGAGGGTATTTAATATTAATTAATTTGTCACGTGTGTGTGCACATGCGTGCATAAACACACACACACACACACATACACATACACACACACACACACACTAGGTTATTGTGCATACATGGTTGCCAGAGAAAAATTCTATGGAGTCAATTCTTACATTGGTTCACCTAACATGGCTTCTAGAGATAGGACTTGGGTCTTCAGGCTTGCAGAGCAAGGACTTTGACCAGGTGAAATATCTGTTGACCCTCAGGAGTTTAGGTCAGGGATACATAGGTATAGACAGGTTGGCTCAAACTCACAATCCCCCTGCCTCAACCTCCCAAATGCTGGGAATGGGTAGGCACTTCATTTTCATGGGTGTTGGAGCAGGTTAGGCTGCAGTAACAAGTAAGACCAAAGGCAGAAAAGCTCAGCTCAGCTGAAGTTTATTACTTATTTAGTTAGTTACTTCTTACTTCAATCAAGTTTTAATTTAGAAATAATTTTTAACTCCTAGAAAAGTTGCAAAGACTGCATGGAGCATCCTCACATACTTCCCCCAGCCCCATCCAGTGCTAGCATTTTACATCACTATGGTAGATTTGTGGGTTACTACTGACTAAACTTCAGATTTTATTGGGATTTTAGCGCTAAAAAATTACATGGATATATTTTTTTCTCTTCCATGATTAATGTTAAGATAACCCTGCATTCAGTGCAAGTTCACTTTTGCTCACTCACTGGTACTCAGTGTACAGTTTTGTAAGTGCTCAGCGAGTCTCCTGACAGGAGGGACAGAAGCTCTGACATCCCCTCTATGTGGCTCCTGAGTATTTTGTCATTGTCATCCTGACCATTAGTTCTGTAACCCTTTTATGATGAAAACTCTTAGAGTTAATTGTGCGTAGTTTATGCAATTTTGCTCTGAACATAAAACTTTTGTAAAAACGATACAATCTTTCAAAGAAAAGCCTTTCTTTGAAACGTCATACAGGCAAAATAGGGGCCAGAGATGCTTCCAACCTTAGCTGCATGATACAGGAGTGGGGGATGAATCAGGGAGAGAAGTATTTTTTCTGTGCCATAAAGAGAATGTGTGTGTGTGTGTGTGTGTGTGTGTGTGTGTGTGTGTGTGTGTGTGTGTGTGTGTGTCTGTGGTGTAGGTATTGGAAGTTGAGGGAACTGTATTAATAAAACCAAGAGGGATCCAAAGGCAGGCTATGTAGTCAGAGATAGCCCCTGCTTCCACTTTAGGAGTCCCACATGTGGACCCAGCTGCACAACTGTTACACATGTGCAGAGGGCCTAGATCCACCCCACGCATGCTCTCTGTTCGGTGGTTTAGTCTCTATGAGCCCAAGTTTGTTGATTCTGTAGGTTTTCTCATTGTGTCCTTGACCCCTCTGGTTCCTTCCATCCTTCTTCCCCATCTTCCACAGGGTTCCCCAAAGCTCCACGTAATGTTTGGCTGTGGGTCTCCCATCAGTTTCCATCAGTTGCTTGGTAAAGCCTCTCTGTTGACAGTTATGCTAGACTTCTGTCTGCAAGTATGGCAGAATACCATTAATAGTGTCAGGGGTGGCTTTCTCTCACATTATGGGGTCTCAAGCTGGGCCAGTCATTGGTTGGCCTTTTCCTCAAATTCTGCTCCATCTTTCATCTCTGTACAACTGGTAGGCAGGACAAATTGTGTGTCTAAGGTTTTGTGGCTGGGCTGGTGTCTCAATACCTCTATTGGAAGTCTTGCCTAGTTACAGGAGATGGGTGGTTCACACTTCACATCCCCATTGCTGAGAGTCTTAGCTAGGCTCACTCTCATAGATTACTGGGAGTTTCCATTGTCCTAGGTTTCTAGTTCATCTCAGAGATGCCACCCAATACAATTGTCTCTCCCAGGACTCTCTCCCTCTGTCTTCTCACTATCTCATCCCTCCTCTTCCCATCCCCCACCCACTTTCCTCCCTCCCTCCACCCCAGATGTCTATTTCTCCTCTCCAGTAAAATTCAAGCATCCCCCACCCCTTGCGTGCCCTTCTTATTACTTAGTCTCTTTGGGTCTGTGGATTGTAGCATGGTTATGACCAATATCCCCTTGTGAGAACATACCATGTTTGTCTTTCTGGGTCTGGGTTACCTCACTCAGAATGATCTTTTCTAGTTCCATCCATTTGCTGGCAAATTTCATGATGTCATTGTTTTGAGTGGCTGAGTAATACTTCATTGAATAAATGTACCACATTTTCTTTATCCATTCTTAGTTGAGGGATAGCTAGGTTGTTTCCAGTTTCTGTCTATTATAAATAAAGCTGCTATAGAGTAGGTATCTTTGTAGTAGACTGGAGCTTCTTTGGATATATGCCCAGGAGCAGTATAGCTGGGTCTTGCAGTAGGTCTACTGCCAACTTTATGAGAAACCACCAAATTGATTTCCAGAGTGGTTGTACAAGTCTGTACTCCTACCAGCAATGGAGGAGTGCTTCCCTTGCTCCACATGCTCACCAGCATGAATTGTCAGTTGAGTTTTTGATCTCAGCCATTCCGATGGGTGTAAGGTGGAATATCAGAATTGTTTTACATTTCCCTAAATACTAAAGATGCCTTTGGATCCCTCTCCCCTAACTGGGCAGCCTTGTCTAGCTTCAATAAAAGATGTGCCTAGCCTTACTGCAACTTGATATGCCGAGGCTGGTTGATATCTATGGGAGGCTTCCCAGTTTGTAAGAAGTAAAAGAGGGTTGGGGGAGAGGAAGGAGGGGAAACTGTGATCCTTATGTAAAGTAACTAAATAACTTAATTAATAAAACAAATACAAGAGGTTAAGGGTGAGTGTTAATATGCCCATTTTGTAGCCAGAAAAGTTAAGGCTGTAGACAGGAAGGCACAGCTGTTAGGCATAACTGCAGGCACCAAGTCCAGGGCTGTGTAGGCTACAAACCAATCTGTGCTCTCTCTTCTTGGCCCCAGAGGGCTTAAGATCAATGGGCAAACCCTAGGATGAACAGGTCACAGGGTTAATCCATCTCATCCATGTCTTTAAGGGTGACTTTTCTCAACACTGGGACAAATGTCTGTCAAGATGGCTTTAGTGGGAAGAAAGGTTTACTTTGGCCCATGTTTTATTTATTTATTTATTTTTTCCTTTATTTTTGATACTTTATTTACATTTCCGATGATTCCCCTTTTCTTTGGAAACCCCGTGTCCCCTCCCCCTCCACGCCTCTGTGAGGGAATTCCTCCTCCCACCTACCC
>JAPYYD010005277.1:0-12290 GCA_028551405.1 Uromys caudimaculatus | reverse complement strand
TAGAGGCCTCAGTAAAGGGGAATATCAAGGCGGGAAAATGGGGATGGGTGGACGGGGGGGTGGGGGGTGGGAGGTGGAATTCCCTCCTAGAGGCGGGTTGGGGAGGGGATGGGGGGTATACAAAGAGGAGACTCAGAAAAGGGGAAACATTGGAAATGTATATAAAGTATCAAAAATAAAAAAGGAGGAAAAAAAAAAAGTATGGTAAAGCGGTAGATCCTATGTTAGATGCTCTTATCACAAATAAATGTGTATGGAAGAAAAAATAAAAAAAAAAAAAAAAAGAAAGACTTTGATTTAAGTAAATGCAATATGACAAAATAAACTGAGGGTATATTAAGGACTTACTTTAAATAACTGGTTCTATTTGTATATTTTAAATTCTTTACAAAACTGAATTAACTTTCTTCAGAGAATTAAGGAAAATGTACTTAGATGAAGCAAATTTCTCCTACAAAATAGAGCTTCTTAAAAGATTGATTGGGACTCTCAATGAGAGACTGAATACATGAATATGTTTTGTTGGAAGTGTGACAATAGTAAAAACTCTGAATACAGTGGTAAAAATTATTCAAACATCAATGTATTATGAAATCTAAGTCTCCCATGCTGTCTCATAAACATCATGTACACTTACTCCTGAAAGGGACAATAGCCATACTTTGCTCTGTGCATGCAGGCACATTAACAGATATTGTCAGAAACTCCTTCCCTTAGACTTGAAAGTACTAAATGTTGTAAATTGCACTATTTTTACTGCACACACAAAATGTTCTGCGCCTTGTAGGTAAATACCAGTATAATCATGGAAAACAAAGTCTTTAAATATTTAAGATGATTTCATTTAACATTATACATTATACATTTCTTAGTATGTAGGTGTCAAATTAGCATGTATTTGTATTGTTCTGTGTTAGATTGTTTGATTTTATTTATTATATTTTTTATTGTTGTTTATTTGTGACAGGGTCTCATTGCATATCTCTGGCTGGCCTGGAACTGTGTAGACCTAGTCTCATTGTATAGATCTAGCTGGCCTTGAGGTCATAGACATCTACCTGCCTCTGCCTCCTGAGTACTGGGACAAAATGTATGCTACCATTCTTGGGCACAATGTTTAGTTTTAAACATTATTGTTTGGGTTCATGACCTAATAAAAAAGAAGTTCTTTTAAACTCATTTTAAGAAATGATACCAATGACTGACAAAGATACAACAAAAAAATAATAAAATTACAGACAAATCGCTCTGATGGATATAGATGCAAAATCCTCAGTAAACTAATTGCAAATTCAATTCAAGAATATATCAAATGATCATTCTTCAGGACCAAATTGGCTTTATTCCATAAATGTAGGGATGATGCAACATAAACAAATCAATGAATGTACTATATAATATAAATAGACTCAAAGACAGAAGTCACTTCTTCATTTTAATAGATACAGAAAAGGCATTTGACAAAATACAACATCTCCTCAAAATAAAATCTCTCAAAATACTAGGAATATAAAGAACCTGTCTTAATACAATAAACCTATACATGACAAACCTATAGTTAACATATGCTAAATGAATAAGATCTTGGAGCACTTCAACAAAAATCAAGAATAAGACAAAGGTGCACACTCTCTCCACTACTATGTTGATGTCTTTCAGCTTTATTTAGAACAAATAGCAATTCTGAGAAAAAAGAATGCTGCTACAGGCATCACCACACTTGGCTTCAAGATATAATATGAAGTTATAGTAATAAAAGCAGCATAGCTGCACAAAAATAGATATGTAGATCAGTGCATTTTAATAAAGTACTGAGGTATAAGGCCATGCACTACAACTCCCAATTTTTACAAAATTTACTTAGGAAATAAGGGCAATAATCAACAAATGGGATCCTGAGCTGTGTTTATATAGGGAAGTAAACTTCATCAAGAAATAAGAATGAAACCCAGTGTAGATTGACTTTGTCAACGAATAAGACTTAGGGGAATCTAATAATAGGTGGTTTATTCACAATATATTTAAGCCCTGTATAATTTGGAAAAAGATTTCCTGGTAAAATACAACCCATTGTAAACAGAAGCACAATTACATTGAAACTCAACCCAGAGTGCCATTTCTTCTAAGAGTTCTAGAGGTAGGCTACCTGTACTAGCTTAAGAGCCTAAGACTCTGGCCTGGTCTTGGTCATACAGATAGCATAGAGGTCGTTTGGGATATTTGTCACCACTGGTCCTGCTCATGGGAGGTTATTGAAGCCTCTAGCTATGAGGGTCATTTAGATTACTAGCTACCTACAGTCCTGGTTGTAGGAGCTTGATATGGCCTGGCTTAACAGATAAATCACCAGACTATTAACAACTTTCAATTCTCAGTTTTCTAGATGTAAGGACAGGTTTTCCCATTGGAAAGACAATCCTGTGTTATCAACATTCCTGACGTCTTTGGTACAAGGACCTTCCTGCTCTGTTCACAACATAATCCCATGAAATTAAAAGCCTCTGTACAGCAGAGGAAACTGTTCAAGTGAAGCAACAGCTTAGAAAATGGTAGCAAACTCTGTGTTATGACTACATCTGAAAGAGAATTACTATCTAGAATATTCAAAAAACTTACAAAACTGAAAACAAGAAAACAATGAAATAAAACAAATGAATACATAGAAAAGTAAAAATTAAAACTACTTTGAGACTCCATCTTCAGAAAGAATGACCATTATCATGAATACAAGTTATAGACGGGATGTGAAGAAAGAGAAACCCCAATCTACTGTTTTAGGAAATGTAAATTGGTGTAGCCACTGTGTATGTTTCTCAAAAAGCTAAAAATGACATGTTTATCTATATCACTCTTGCAATGTATACACAAAGGACTCTATTTTCTACTAGAAAGACACTAACTTGTAGATTCAGGTTCACTGTTGCTCTATTCACAATACCGAAGAAATGGAATCAGCCTATATATCTAGCAACTGATGAATAGATAATGAAAATGTAGTTTCAGATAAATAGAATGTAAAAATATTATACTGAACAAAGTAGCCAAGGTCACAAAATACAAATACCACATTCTTTTTGAAAACCTATTGTTCTGTAAGCTAGTGGAATGCATAATCTAGTTTTGTAAAAAGAGCTTGAATAGAGCTACATTGTATGACTGGGTAAAGTTGCTCCTTAAAGCTATAAGTTATTAAATCTATAAGTTATTAAATATATTAAGTGTAAATCTTAGTTGGGATACCACTCTAAGAATTGTTGGTCAGTGAATCCCTGAAGTTCCCCCAAAATAAAGGCTGTTGCCATTCTTCTTGGTAGCCCACATGATAGTAAGACTTTCATTTGAATACATCATTCCATTTGGCTATAGGACATTGGGAAATGAACCCAGAACTTAGCTGGAAGCTTCTTCTCTGCTGGCTAGGTTTCATTGTGCCAGAAGGTGCTATGACTGCTTCTTTTGCAGAAAAGTCATCTACCTTCTTATCTGTCTGTGAATCCTGTGAGCTATAAAACCATCCTACCAAGCAAGATTTGTTCAATGGTGTAGTAGTGGCATGACTATTATAGAGGTAACCAACTGTTTTCTGTTTGAATTTTAGTCCCCCTATACAAGGGGTAATCTATGCTTAGTACTATAAACCCTGTAAAAGCCTGGGATGAAAGAAATGATAGACTCTAACTTCTTTTACTATTGTTTTCTAAACAGACATGATATTAAGCTGTCTTCTAAATATTTTTTCTTTCTATTAATATATTACTGTAGCTCTTAGCCTTTGTTATAGGGACTTTTGTTTGAAGGACGTGATGGTTAATGCAGAGATTCACACCTGGTGAATGTACAAAGCATAAATGACTATTGAGTGTTCACCTCTAAACAGGGCATTTATATCCCTCCTTTTGTGGCTCATGGAATACTACAAAGAGGAACAGAAATAATATAGAAAGGATATAAGAGCAAGAGGATGAGCAACTGTGAAACATTGTCTTTTGACATGACATGGCTATTGTGCCCATCATCTCACAGCTGCTGCACTTACCTTCTCAAGACCTGTGCAATATTGGACTATTTAGTGTCAGTTATAGAAGAGAAAGGGGTTCAAGAGGCCCCACATCTCCTTAGGGAGGCAGACATTGGCAATTAATGGCTACCAGGAGAAGATAATTAATTTTCTTTAGAAAATAAATGCCATCTTTTAGAACAGTAAATACTGTTTAATTTTACATTCTGGTAATAAAAATAATCAATTTTTATTATCTGGTAATAAAAAATCCATTTTCATTAAAGAAACGGGGAATTTGGAAAACATAAAAGAATTAAATGTGAATCACTAATTTTCCTAATAAGCAGAGCAAAGCAGAGTTGATTCTAGTACAAATACTCCCTTGTGACTTAGACATTTATTTTCAAAAGCAAAACATTTCTTTTATACAGATGCCACCACACACTGACACAAGTATGCATACAGAAAATAAGATGAGAAAATATTCTTTGAAATAAATTACATGTGACATGATTGGGGCTTGTTATCATGGCTCATAAAACAGATGTTTCTACACTGAAATAGTCTTGAATTGATGAAACTGGATGGGATGCTCCTGGAAAGTAGGGAATAGAAAGACCTGGGGATAGTTAAACTCAACAAAACTATATCCAACTGGAATAGATTGGAACCCTTCAGGGTGATCCAAAAATCACATCCTTTGGGTTAAGAGGATTAATTGATCCCTTGTGCCACTCTCCTGTGACATCTCTTGCCTGCAGGCCTTTTGTCTTCTTTTCTCAAGCAGCAAACATTCAGGGAATAGGACATGTGCTAGTTCAGTGAGCTACTCTTAAATGTTAATAATTCGCCCATGGGTGATTTTTTTTTCACACATAGGAAAATATATCATCATCTCATTTTGAGTTTTTAAGTTCATGTAATTCTTTATCTCCCTTTTGGACACAGAAACCTCAACAGTTCTCAATTTTATTCTTCCCCTGTTTCCATTTGGTTGTAATAAGGATTTCCCCCCCCTCCCTTCTCTTGTGGTGACTCAGATGTAGCTAAGGGGAACTTTTCTCAAACTTATTGGGAAAAGAGAAAAATTATTTGGCCTGAGGTCAAACAGAAAATATTTTAGCTAAGATGCAGGACGGTTAATGCAGTTATGAGTGACTGAAAATGGAATTGTAATAGAAAAGATATTTGCATTTTAAGCTGTAGCATTTGCTACTGAGAGTCCTGGCACTTTGTCATAAGTGTGTACATGCATGGTAAGATTTTACAGCGGATGGTAGGAAAATTGGAATAGAGATTTATTTTTACATATGTCTGCCTTTCTATAAAGCATTAACTGTAATGACTTACGTAATGATGTGATGTGTGCTTTATTCATTTATTTTCTTTCTCCAAATATGGATACCTAACACTGAAAGTAACATGTAAAACTAAGAATTGTTTCCCCCTCTTTTAGATTTTCAAGGTCAGAGAAGATTCTCATCAATATTTTATTAATTATAGCAATTTGCATGAAAGTCAAAACAAACATAGAATTTGATTCACCTTTATAGTCCCCTGCCTTGCCATGTATACAATATATGTACTCATACATACACAAAACAGATGTCAATTGAAAAAAAAGTTCTAAATTCTACCCTCTACTGTTAGTTATAGCAGTATGAAGTTGGGTAAACATTATGAACCAAGGCATCAAGTTAGGAATATTCTGCCTAAAACTACCATTTTGCAGAATGAGCATAGGGATTAAGAGTTTTAAGATCTGAGCATAAATCATGAGTATGTTGCATCTTAGCAGAGCAAACACTGGCAAGCCATTTATACATTTATTTAAATCTAGGGCTTTATGTATTTTTCTTGATAGAAACCACAAAGAATACTGAAGTAAAATAGACTTGATTCAAATCCTTTCTAAAAATATATTTTAATTAAAGTATAATTATATCCCTCTCCCTTTCCCTTTCCACCCTGTATGACTATAGTTGTTTATTGTTTTAGAATCTTTTTCTTTGCATGTATCATTGCTGCTCCTCTCATTTTTTTTAGGATCTTTTGCCGGGATTTAACAGGGACCAACCCTTCTGACCTGTAGCAAATATTCTACTACCTTAGTGCTAATATTCTCCTGCCTATGACAAGAAAACGTTTTAACTAAGTGAAACTAACCAAAAGTTGTAGAGTTCACAAGTCAATTGAGCAGCAATTGCTACTTAAACAACTGAACCAGGTGGTTTGAGAGTGAAGGAACTGTGTCATTCAGAGGGCAGTTTAAAACCCTTTTTATGATATTTATGTTTCTTCTTTTTTTAAAAAATTATTCTGCATTTTTACATCTTGACTGTAGTTTTCCCTCTCTCTACTCCTTCCTTCCATTTTCCTGTCACAATTCACCTCTCCCCCAGACTATTAAAAACTTCAACAATATATAACAGACTGAGGGGGTGTTTCACCACTAAGGCTTAGGAAGGGAAGTCACGGCTAAAATTTGTCTTCAGAAAAAAGGCAAGAAGACCCTACACATCACAAAACAATGATTGCTTCATTTTGTAACTAGATAAAAGTAAAAATCTCATACCTTTTTGCTTATTCTGTCTTGTGGTAGCCAAGATAGCCAGGAAGAATGGTACAGTAGTTTAAGGCTTGAATTCAAGAAGAGGCTTCCTGGATTTGAGGCCTCATTCTGCATCTTGCTACATTCATGACTTCAGAAAACCCACTGAACTTTACTGTTCCATTTGTCAAATAGGGATGATGATAATTGGGCAATATCTATCTATCTATCTATCTATCTATCTATCTATCTATCTATCTATATGTATATATGTGTATATATATATATATATATATACACACTAAGAGGTATGATGACTGAGATGACTTTTGGTAAATCACCTGATAAAGTGTCTATCACCCATTAAGTCCAACATCCACTTTCAGTGAGTTAAAATAGGGAAAATACATTGAATAGAGTTGATTTAAAGGCTTTACCTAATGTGATATGATATAGAGTCCTATTCTTCAAGCTGTTCCAATGCCATGAACCTAGCTAAACCATCATCTTTAAAGTTAATTATTTAACATGCAGACACCAAACCCAGAAACTATTGCAGATGCCAAGAAGTGCTTGCTGACAGGAGTCTGATACAGCTATCTCTGAGAGGCTCTGTCAGAGACTGACCTATACAGATGCAGAGGCCCACAGCCAACCATCAGACTGAGCACAGGGACCACAATGGAGGAATTAGGAGAATGACTGAAGGAGCTGAAGGGACCTTATCTGGAATCAATGGGAGGGGAGGCCCTTGGTCTCGTGAAGGCTGGATGCTCCAGTGTAGAGAAATGCTAGGGCAGTGAGGCTGGAGTGGGTAAGTGGGTGGGGGAGCACCCTCATAGAAGCAGGGAAAAGGGGTTGGGATAGGGGATTTTCAGAGGAGAAACCTGGAAAGGGGATAACATTTGAAATGTAAATAAAATAAAATAAAAAGTTAATTATCTAAATAGAGAACATATTTAGTGTTATGATGTATATGTGTATGCAAGCATACACATGTGTGCATACGTATGTATATGTGAACCCTCTTTTATTTACATTAGAAAAGCAAATAGAAGAATAAGTTATCTCAGCACATGGGTACAGGGGGGAATCTAATCATTTTCTTTTTAATTTTCTGAATTAGCCTGGGTTTAAAAGAATGATACTACTGCGTTTCATCTAAAGAAATTCAGCAGTATTTCTTCCACTTTGTTCACTTGGCATGAAACCAAGTACACACAAGTAAACACAATAAAGATTACCAGTTTCTACTCTTCTGTGAATGGGTAAGCACCATCAACACTTAGAAACATGTACAGCAATTTAGTATAATTTTAAGAGTTGTATTTTAGATTTATCTTTAGTTTTCATGTGACCCCCCCCATGAAAAGCATATGGGAACTTACCACTTACAGTGATGAGAATGAGACAGTACACCTTCTTGTATTGAACTTTGCAGCTGCAGTCCAAATAGAGCTGCAATAACGTCTGTAGTAGAAATGAAATGTGAAAGGACTTAAATGAGTGTGAGGACCTTAGAGAGCTTTACTCTCCATACTTCCCTGAAAATTGTTATCCTAAAGTAACAGTGAGAAGTACTCTCTGAAAGATGCTATCAGTTCATGACTTATTATTGTGAATTATTCCCAAGTTTATCAAACTATTTTTAAATGTCCAGTGACATATTGAAGCTAGTCTTAGTCCTACTATCTCAAAGCTTGAAAAATTTAAATAGAAAAAGTATAGAAAGACTATACATCCCATCTCTTGTTGGGATGGTTCTTGTTTCTTTCTTCCTCTCCCCTACTTACTCATATCAGAAATAGAATTTTCTCAATTTTCATTGAATTTTGTACATGTTTTCTATACTATAACACTGTCATCATTATGACTAACATTGCTTGACACATGCTATTTATTGTACACTGTTCTAAATACTTAGCATATATTTACTTTTGACCCCAACCATGTATTATTTCTCTCACTGATGGCCAGAAGTTAAATAAGCTCATAACTTCTGCTCTAGGTAATGGTATATCTCATTTTGTCACATATAGTTCTGCATCCAGAGTATATAGTGGTAGCCACACTGCTATCAACTATCAATCTTATAACATGTGTGTGAGCAGATGCTAAAAATAAACTACTGCTCTCAAAAATCAATTCTCTATCTCTCCTTTTGCCATTCATCTATGATATGATATTTGTGTAACTGAAGATACTCTAGGCTTGTAAGACAGGCTGGTCAATGCTTGGGGTATGGTGGATGTTGATTCAGGGATTGGATAATTTGATATTAAGGCAGTGACCTTTACATGAAGGGTTTGGACAAAGAATATTTACTTGACAAGTGCACCTTGTTTTTTCTCTTTATCCAAGATTTATCTTCAAGTTTCTCTGATGTAAGTTGCATTTTTTTTCTGAAACCTAGTACACTTCAGGAAATTAGAACCAGTGTGTTTCTAAGGGTCATCCATCACGTAGAACATCAGATGTTGATCTCTCACTGACTGAATGGCAAAGCTTTTTGTACTTTGCCATTTTAAAGCATGAGAGTACTCCACACTTTTTTTTTTTTGGTCAGACTGTCCCTGGAAGTTGATTCATGCTCTTAGTCCAATTCTTTAACATTGTACCTTGGCATGATGCCCTTGACAGAGATATTTTCTAATGTTCTTGCTTTAATTTAGAAGCAACCAAACTGATGTTTCCAACTTACCCCTGAAACTGAAAATGCATGTGCTTAGGGATGTAGTAGATTCTAATAACAACAATGACACAACAGTCTGCCATTCATCATCAACAGCGACAAGCAGCTAATGGCAAGAGGCATATTTAATATCTTTTGGCTTTCTTCTCAGCTAAGCTGAATGCACCTGGGAGTGAGTGAAACTTAATGTAAAAGAGGGGGGAATATCTGAAGCCACAGAATTTTCATTTGGAAACCATTTTGTAAGTATCATAGAACCCAGAGTACAAATGATAAATACCATCCAAAATATCAGGGTGGAAGACTTTTTATGTATGAGTACTGGATATGCATATATGCCTACATGCAGAAGAGGGCATCAAATCCCATTAGAGATTGTTGTAAGCCACCATGTACTTGCTGGGATTTCAATGCAGGTTCTTTTAAAAAGGAGACTGTGTAAGACAGCTCTTAACCACTGAGACATCTCTCCAGCCCTTCAAGATGCTTTTAATCGTGCACAGATCACTCACATGGCTGAGAATCAGCATTGTGACTATAAACTAAAAATGCTTGATAAGAATAAGGTTTGCAGTGGGACGGGGTTTGAGATGAACAGTTGTTTCCCCTGGCCAGACTTTGAGCATTTTAGCTACAAGCTCTTTCTTCCAGTTATCTGATTATCCTGTCTCCTCTGGTAGAAGCCTGGCTTTCTTAGCATTTAATGGGGCATCATTGCTATTGTCCTCATAGATCTTTGACGATTTCATCACTGTCCGCAGGTCTGGAGTCTGAGGCATCTTTTTAGTGGTGTAGTCTCTGGAGGTAGTACGTCCAGATTTTGATTTTTTTAAAAAATTTTTGATACTTTATTTACATTTCCAATGTTTCCCCTTTTCTAGGTCTCCTTTTGGGAAACTGCCTATCCCCTCTCCATCCCTGCCTCTATGAGGGAATTCCACGTCCCACACACCTGCCCACCCATTTCCATATTCCCACCTTGACATTCCCCTTTACTGGGGACTCTAACACCCTCAGGCCCAAGGGCCTCTCCTCTCTCCCTGATGGCCAACGAGGCCATCCTCTGCCACATAATGTGGTCTGAACCATGGGTACATAGATGTGTATTCTTTGGTTGGTGGTCCAAACTCCAGGACGACCGGGGGCGGGGGGATCAGGCCCGTTGATGCTGTTGCTCCATCCATGGGGCTGCAAACTCCCTCAGCTCCTTCAGACCTTTCTCCAACTCCTCCATCTGGAACCTCACTCTCAGTCCAGCAGTTACTGTAAAGTGAAACAAGGGCATTCTGAAATTTTGGGCTAATATCCGCTTATCAGTCAGTACATGCCCTGTTCGTTCTTTTGTGACTGAGTTACCTCGCTCAGGATGATATTTTCAAGTTCCATCCATTTTCCTGCAAATTTCATGAAGTCATTGTTTTTAATAGCTGAGTAGTACTCCATTGTGTAGATGTACCACATTTTCTGTACCCATTCCTCTGACAAGGAACATCTAGGTTGTTTCCAGCTTCTGGCTATTATAAATATGGCTGCTATGAACATAGTGGAGCATGTGTCTTTATTACATGTTGGAGCATCTTCTGGGTATATGCTCAAGAGAGGTATAGCTGTGTCCTCAGGTAGTATTATGTCCATTTTTCTGAGGGCCCGCCAAACTGATTTCCAGAGTGGTTGTACCAGCTTGCAATCCCACCAACAGTGGAGGAGTGTTACTCTTTCTCCACATCCTCGCCAGCTTCTGCTGTCACCTGAGTTTTTGATCTTAGCCATTCTGACTGGTGTGAGGTAGAATCTCAGGCTTGTTTTGATTTGCATTTCCCTGATGACTAAGGATGTTGAGCATTTCTTTAGGTGCTTCTCAGCCCTGCGAATTTTCTCGGTTGAGAATTCTATTTAGCTCGGTTCCCCATTTTTTGATGGGGTTATTTGTTTTTTTTGGAGTCTAACTTCTTGAGTTGTTTGTATATATGGGACATATCAAAGACTCTATCAGACATAGGATTGGTTAACATCTTTTCCCAATCTGTTGGTTGCCGTTTTGTCCTATTGACAGTGTCCTTTGCATTACAGAAGCTTTGCAATTTATGAGGTCCCATTTGCCTTTTCTTGATCTTAGAGCATAAGCCACTGGTGTTCTGTTCAGGAACTTTTCCCCTGTACCCATGTGTTCGAGAGTTTTCCCCACTTTCTCTTCTATTAGATTCAGTGTAACTGGATTTATGTGGAGGTCCTTGATCCACTTGGACTTGAGCTTTGTACAAGGAGATAGGAATGGATCAATTTGCATTCTTCTACATGTGGACTGCCAGTTGAACCAGCACCATTTGTTGAAAATGCTGTCTTTTTTTACACTGAGTGGTTTTAGCTCCTTTGTCGAAAATCAAGTTTCCATATGTGTGTGAGTTCATTTCTGGGTCCTCAAATCTATTCCACTGATCTACCTGCCTGTCAGTGTACCAATACCATGCAGTTTTTATCACTACTGTTCTGTAGTACAGCTTGAGGTCAGGGATGCTGATTCCCCCAGAAATTCTTTTGTTGTTAAGAATAGCTTTTGCTATCCTGGGTTTTTTCTTGTTCCAAATGAATTTGAGAGTTGCTCTTTCTAAGTCTTTGAAGAATTGAGTTGGAATTTTGATGGGGCTTACATTGAATTTGTAGATTGCTTTTGGCAGGGTGGCCATTTTTACTATATTAATCCTTCCAATCCATGAGCATGGCAGATCTTTCCACCTTCTGAGGTCTTCTTTGATTTCTTTCTTCAGCGACTTGAAGTTCTTGTCATACAGATCTTTCACTTGCTTGGTTAGAGTCACACCAAGATACTTCATATTGTTTGTGACAATTGTGAAGAGTGTCATTTCCCTAATTTCTTTTTCAGCCTGTTTATCCTTTGAGTATAGGAAGTCTACTGATTTGTTTGAGTTAATTTTATATCCGGCCACTTTGCTGAAGTTGTTTATCAGCTGCAGGAGTTCTCTGGTGGAGTTTTTCGGATCACTTAAGTATACGATCATATCATCTGCAAATAGTGATAATTTGATTTC
>JAPYYD010005276.1:0-12290 GCA_028551405.1 Uromys caudimaculatus | reverse complement strand
TGAGGGTGCTAGGGGCACCAGTAAAAGGGAATGTCAAGGTGGGAATATGGGAATGGGTGGGCGGGTAGGTGGGAGGAGGAATTCCCTCACAGAGGCGGGGAGGGGGAGGGGACACGGGGTTTCTAAAGAAAAGGGGAATCATCGGAAATGTAAATAAAATATCAAAAAAATAAATAAATAAATTAAAAAAAAAAAAAAAAAAAGAAAATGTGTCACTTTGGCCTTTAGTGATGATGACAATTGAAGAGAAGGTGGGGGATGGAGAGCACCTAGTTCCGGAATGGATGATTCTTAGTTCATGAACTGCTACAAGCCTATAGGAACTGGAGAATGAGATGTAATGCCTTGAATGAGAGTGAACCCACTGGTTCACATATTTGAACGCCTACTTATAGGAAGTCAAACTATTTGAGAACAAATGGAAGAAGGTGTAGCCTTCTTGTCATAGGTGCAACTTTATTGGTGGAAGTGTATCATTTCTAATAGGCTTTGAGATTTCACAAGTTCACATCAGATCCAGAGTCTTATTCTTTGCCCTCCTGCATTCAGATCAGGATGTAAAGATCTTAACTATTGTTCTATGACCATGTCTGACTGCTTCCAACCATCATGATCCTGGATGAACCTTCTAAAACTGTGAGCAAGTTCCCAATTACATGTTCTTTTAATAAAAGTCATGTCACTCATGCTGGTTCTTTATAGTAATAGAACAATGACTAAGACACTAACTTTGCTATCACTCACTTGGCTCATTATGGCATTAAGAAGAGTCTTGTTAGGAAGACTAGCCAACATTTTTCTCTTGAACTTACATTTCCTCTTCTCCCTCCCTAGTTTGTATCCCTAAATCTCTTTAACAGAGCTAAGTGTTCTCCCAATTTCTTCTATTACAACCTTCCTACTGAACAAGGTAAATAGCTGAATCCAAAACTAATTTGAGTACTTGCATGAAGTGTAATAGATATGTACACCCACCAGCAGGCTACGGGAGTCATCCAAGAGTTAGAAAAGCTGACATTGTCGCCCTGGTGACACAACCATAGCAGCAAATGAAGGAAGTGATTGATATGTTTTCAAGTGTATAACAGGTATAAATGATGAAATGTGAAAGATCACATCAACTCATTCCAGGCACATCAATACACACTCCACAACTCACCCAATTGACTCTTAGAAAAAGGGGTAGAGGAACCCAATTTGTCTGTTTGGTGGTATTATGCTAACATGCATAGTTTTATAGCGTTCACCCGGATGATGGTAATGATAGAATTATTAAACGCCCCCCCATCCTATTTCACTTTAACTGGTATTATATAAACCTCTTTAAGTTTCTACAACCATATCTATATGTATATATATACATATATATGTGTGTGTGTGTGTGTATATATATATATATATATATATATATATATATATATGCTCTGAGTGATAAAGCTGGGTTCTAGACAGAGCATAGAATGTTACATGGCATGACACCATTAGTTTATACCAATATTTTTTTTTTACTACTCTACCAGGTTGTCAGATGAAAGGCTTTGAGTTAAAGCCCCATTAAGAAAGAGCTTGGTAACAACATTAGCTGAAAGAAATGTTTAGATGCTGTGATCTGCATTAGGACAGCTGAGTTCATTTCGAACAGGGAAAATGTGTTCTCTGGAGGATGAGCCAGACACAGGCAGGGAAGAGTTCTTCCAGCAGAGGCAAAAGACTTGGCTTAAGGATGGACTTAATGTTCAAAGTGGCTGGTGTGTTGATCAGAGATAGAGCTCCTTTGTCAGCTCATTCCTCAATAGAGTAATATCGTTTTGGAAGAAGCATCACTTTGGTTTGGAATGGAACTAAAGTATTACTGTTTTCTGTGTTTGCTAACCATGGAGCCAATTCCTTTTCACATTTCACACTGTCTCACTCAGTAAGGCTTCTGTTGGCTTCCCATAGGAAGAGCAAAATTCAACAAACGTATTTCTGAATGTGATCTCTCATAAGCTATAAAAGTTTTAGCACTTGCAGTCTATTGTTTTGTCCTAACATCTAATAAGAACTTGAATAAACAATTAAATGAAAGAATGAAGAAAAAACTGAGTGAGTGAGTAAAGAAGTGAAGGCTTTTAGAATACTTTGACACTGCTGTTTTTTCTGCCCTAAATTTCAATGATATGAGATTTGTAATCTGTTATGGCAATTAATGGCCTTCTTCCAAAGGCATGCTCATAAAGAAATGGTTAGATGACTATATTCTAGCTCATATTTGTAATGTTTTTTGTCCTATTCTGTGATTTTAAAGTATAATTCATATTTGTCCTATTATTAACTGTATCTTTATTTTATACAAAATTTTAACATTATTTTCTTTTCTGCCACCACAAGAACACCATACATATCCTATATCACTCCATTTATGTTTTCCTCAGTGCTATAGACACATGAATTTCTCTGATTAGCATAAATCACTGAGAGATCACGAATTACTTACCATTGCATTCTTACCAAGGAGCATCTTGATTCTGACAGAAGAGTTGCTTGATAAAAATCTTGCTGACTGAATGTTATAAAGAAGTCTAAGCATCCATGCATAATTGTTTAATTATGAACTTGCATTTCAGTATGGAATATTTCTTTCTCTCTTTGAAAGGACCAATGGGCAGCACCATTGAATTAACAAGGATTAATTTATTACTATGGATGCTCTACAGAGAATTAGACACAGGTTGAGCCCCAGGTTCAGGGCAGTGGCTTGGCAAATTTCTTCCTTTATGTGAGTAAGCCTATCACCCTTGCACAAAAATGGAAGCTCATAAATTACAACAATAATGACAGTTATGTCTGCTCATGACTGAGCATGTCATAAGCTGTTATATCATGGTTATATTGATGAAAACTCCATAGTTTTCATATATTATGGCACATGAATCCATACACGGTCTTTGGTTTTCTTTTTTCTTTTTTAAATCAGAATTATATTTTACTATAGAATGATATGTGAATTGAGAGAGTCTAAAATAAGAAGCTGTATTAAAATAGCTCCCTTGCTATCCCTGACTGCAACTGTTATCTGAACATTCAACGTGAATTAGGAAACAAAGTTTAGATACAAATGATATAGGAAATAGATAACATTCTGAGGCACTATCAGGTTTTTTTTTTTCTCTCAAGAATGAAATTAGAATCAAAGACATGTAGGTTTGAAAAGAATGCTAAAGATGACAGCTTTGAAATATGGAAAGGATGAGTCAATTTTTTTCCACATTATACAATATTGAGGGGGGTTCAAATATAAACGAACAAGAATACATTTTAAAAAGAAATACCAATCAAAGCAAGATCATAAATGTGTGACAGAGAAGCATCATGTCTTGATTTCTCACAGTCATGACCTGAATTTTCTGACACAACTCATTTCTATAGCATGAATGTATCAGTAAACTATTAAATCAAGCAAATTTTTTTTTTCTGTAGAAAGACATGTCATGTGAGAGAACCCAAAGCAAAATCTAACATGAAAATGTTTCTCTCACTGATCCTGATTCTACTGTCACCTGGATGTTCCCCTTGGATTAGAAAAATGGAATATAAGCACAAACAATACAGAAACAGATAATGATCTGAGGCATCATGGATGCTTTCCATCTAGAATCAAACTAGAAACAAAGATATGGTCCAACTTTGACATATTTTGTTAAGTGGCAGGGTTACTCATTTTATATGTAAGCATGTGTCAGTGGTCAATGTGGGATGTATGAACATTTCTGCTTTCAGCGCAGGGATCCTTATTAAGCTGCTGTCTCCAAGAATGATCTCAGGTAGTCTCATGTATCCATAGCTTCTTAATCATTTTCTTTAATGAGCAGAAGGTAAGAAAAGCATGGTATAAGAATCACCTGGAACAGTCAAAAGGTAGACGGGGGTGGGGGTGTTGGATAAAATGTAGAGCATAAAAAATTAATTAATTAAAAAAGAAAAATCTTATTTTTTCCCATTTTATGATGTAATCAAAGATTTGTATTTGTATAAATTACTAATAAATTTTGTTTTGACACCATTTACATGCAAAAGTTCTACTCCAGACATGGTGTTATTTCTGATATAGCCAAGATAAAAAATATACTACTATAAACATACATTGTTTCATATGAGAGAATAGTGTACTTAAGAAGGACTCCTCTCAATGAGGTGATATAGGAAGAGAGCACAAGCTAATATAAATCTTCTCTTAGGAAGACACATATATTACAAAATAACCTTAATGTAGGATATAAACAGAGAAATAAGGAGACGTGGAAGGAAAGGGAATCTCACCATCCCAGAGTCTGCCCAAAGCCTCTTGTCCAATGAATTTTAAGCATTCCAGCACAATTTATTTGAGGGTTGATGACACAAAGGCAATATATCTTTAAAATGTTAAAATAACAATTATCCAGGCTTATAAACTAAACATGTAACTTTGGGTAGAGCCTCACTCCTCTGAGAATCTCACAAACAAGACTATTAAACATTTTTAAAGTAAAGCACTATTTTTTTCTTTCATGCAACTTATAGCTTTATGTTATTTTGAAGATCAAGCTGTGCTCTTCTTGTTCCCAGTTTCTCCATACATGTCATGAAGCTCAAGAATAAGGAAGACCATGCCGGGCAGTGGTGGCACACGCCTTTAATCCCAGCACTTGGGAGGCAGAGGCAGGCGGATTTCTGAGTTCGAGGCCAGCCTGGTCTACAGAGTGAGTTCCAGGACAGCCAGAGCTACACAGGGAAACCCTCTCTCGAAAAAACCAAATTGAAAAAAAAAAAAAAAAAAAAAAGAATAAGGAAGACTAAAGTGTGGATGCTTTAGTCCTTCTTAGAAGGGGGAACAAAATACTCAATACAAGGGAGGAAATATGAAGAAAAAGTGTGAAGCAGAGACTGAAGGAAAGGCCATCCAGAGACTGACTCACCTGGGAATCCATCACATATACAGTAACCAAATCCTGACACTATTGTTGATGCCAAGAAGTGCTTGCTGACTAAAACCTGATGTAGCTGTCTCCTGAGACTCTCTACCAGAACCTGACAAATACAGAGGTGGATGCTTGCACTCAACCATTGGACTGAACATGGGGTCCCCAATGGAGGAGTTATAGAAAGGACTGAAGGAGCTGAAGGGGTTTGCAACCCATAGGAAGAACAACAATATCAACCAACCAGATCCCCCAGAGCTCCCAGAAACTAAGCTACTAACCAAAGAGCGACCCCTGGCTGGAGACACATATGTAGCAGAGGATCAATCAGAGAATTGTTGAGAATCAATCAGAGGAGAGGCCCCTGGTCCTGTGAAGGCTCAATGCCCCAGTGTAGGTGAAGGCCAGGGCTGGGAGGCAGTAGTGGGAGGGTGGGTAGGGGAGCACCCTCATAGAAGCAGGGGGAGGGGGGATGGGATTGGGGGTTTCCGGAGGGGAAACCAGCAAAGGGGATAACATTTGAAATGTAAATAAATAAAATATCCAATAAAATAAAAGAAAAAATTCTTAGTTTAACAGACTGCATTGTTCCAGTGTCTCCAGTTATAGGTAGTTTTGGATTCCAGTTTAAAGATATAGGATGACTCTGGATTCAATTTTGGGTTTCTTGAACCATTTGTTGTGACAAAATAGAACTTGACAAAACAAGCCATCATTATAGGCTTATACCTTTTAAATCTTACTTTATTTAAGGTTCTTAAAAGCTTCAACCTCCATTCTTCCCAGACGGAAAGGAGAAAGAGGGTTAATAGAAAAAGGAGTTTGTGGACCTGTTTAGAAGTAGCTTCTTGGAGTAATTTCACTCTTCCTTGTCAGGATAGCATCAGTCCAGATCAATAGCTAACACCAAACAGGAACCAGCAGTGGGCGCTTGATCCTACAGAAACAACAAAGCTCCACCAAATCAGCAAGTCAACATAAATGGCCAGAATCTGCCCAAATACCACAAGACGGTCGTTGGTGACTTTATCTCTATGAAGTCAAGACCAGAAATGAGCAGCAGAGAAGTGAAACACTGCATGGAGCAGCAATGTAAGAACATCCTCTCACTGTTTGTGGGGCTCCATTTATGTTCTTTTTAAATATCATGCATCCTCTCAAGTGTCTATTTTCAGCAAAACATCACATGTCCTCTCCCAAGATAGCTTCCAGGAAGACATCAAGGGACACAACTGAGTTATGAAAAGAAATGAGAAATTCCCACTTCAGCAGGTTAACTGACTCAGTTTAAGTTGGAGTTAGTATATATTATATGGTACTAGCTTTTCAGACACGAGCTGGACCATCCCCTTTAGTAGGTACACTTATGAAAATTAGGGGTGTAACACAGCATTTTATCAGACGGAGACTTCTTCTTGCAAACTCAATGACTTCTATAGTTATTAGGTGACACCATTTACAGGCAAAGGCTCCCCTTCAGAAATAGTGTTATTTCTGATACAGTCAAGAGAAAGAAAAAAATAATACTAGGATACATTGTTTCTTATGACAGAAGAGTATACCTCTAAAAGACACCTCTCTGTGAGATGACAGGAGAAGACAGTGTAAGCTCATTTGTGTCCCCTTCTAAGAGGGTTACTTTTCAATAGGTAATTCCAAATTCTCTGGTATTTCTGAACCATCTGTTACCCATCTCTGTTGCCTATTATGCAGCATGTCTATGTCTAGAAGTTCCTAGTATGTTCTATTCATTCCTACCTAGCATGTTATTTACTAGTTCCTAGAATGTTCGAACAAGTAGGGAATAAATGTCCAAAAGTTTAAGTAGTGGTAAAGCCAAGGTAGATGTAGAAAGTACAATTTACAATAGAGTTGCAAATTTAGTAACAACAATTTCTAAAAGGAAATGGAACAGAAAGATTAATTGTGACACATTCCATAAAACTACTCAAAATTACCCATTAATATTTATAACAGGCTTCTCTTTTTATTTGTGGTAGCTTTGGGTTTTTTCCTCAGATAAATGATTAAATAGTTATTTAGAGTTATTTTTATTTTTAACAGTTCTGATAATACGTAATTTCCCAGCATCTCCAAATTACCTTTGTTGGATCATAATAAATGACAGATAAGTGATAAGGAAGTTGTCCAGAAAATATGTTATTTTATTCCTAATATCTACCACTGATTAACCCAGTGCCAGTTATGAGATACTATTTTTTAAAACTAATTACATGATTTCATCTGCTTTAGTTGAAAACACTTGTATTTTCTTTTCTTTTGAAAAATGTAGGTGTTATTTCTGGCATGAAAAATCCCACAGAGAAGCAACTTTAAGGACCACGGGCTTATTGTTACTCACAGTTCTCATGGTAGAGATCACAGATGCAGAAGCTAGGGGCACCTGGTCGTATCTTGCCTCAGCTAGGAAGTGGAACAGGATGAAATTTCTTCCTCATCTAAATATTTTCCTTTAATTAACTCCAAGACCAATGTTGACACACAAAGCTGTACATTCTTGATTTAGTCAACCTAATGGATTTTCACCCTTAATGGGCATGCCTCTAACATTATCACCAGTGTGATTCTCTACACTGTCCATTTGGTGATATTAATTACAGAAGTAGTATTCTTTGCTTTTGTTGAACTAGCATTGCCCAGATTATTATATAAGCAAATTCTACTTGACTCAAAGAAGATGGAGGAGGAATAGAAATAGGAGGAACAGGAGAACTGCTAAGTCATTTTATCTAAAAATATAAAAGAAAATGGAAAGTAATAGCCAGTAAAAAAAAAAAAAAAAAAAGAAAAGAAATTCAACGGTTTTAGCAATATCTTTTCTCATTAATCTAAAAGAGTAACTAAATAAACCCTATATTATTTTTCAATTTTCTGTCTTTCTTCAGAAATTTGCGTTGGGTCCACAGAGTCCCTAAGACATGGAATTGCTGACATCAGTGCCTGATTTGAATCCCACTGAGGAGAAAATATTCCAAATAAAGCACATTAAATGAATAGCATTATATTTTGACAGGATTTTGTTGCAGCCCTGGAACTTTTAGTGGGACACATCACCACTTATTTTTACCTTATGACATAATATACAGGTTTATTGAATGTCATTTTTAGTGATAAACGATGTTACCATGCATCCCATTTGTGTATCACAACACTTATCCTTAATTGTGTCTGTTTTTTAGTGTTTTTGCTTCCTCATTGGATTCTGGTTTATCTTTCCTG
This sequence comes from Uromys caudimaculatus, assembly GCA_028551405.1. Classification (NCBI taxonomy): domain Eukaryota; kingdom Metazoa; phylum Chordata; class Mammalia; order Rodentia; family Muridae; genus Uromys; species Uromys caudimaculatus. The sequence continues at coordinate 4,113 of JAPYYD010005276.1, read as the reverse complement.
AACCCAGAATCTCATTTTCTCAAAACTAACTCTGGCTTCTTGTATCATAATCTGAGCTAGTCATTCCCATATTATTTCTTTGGGGTTCAATGTTTTCTATTATGCCAACCCTTTTGAAAATAAGTTAGTCTATTCTTGTATTAAGAATTTTGTTAGTGCTAAGATTCTCATTGTAGACATTTCAAACAATGACTGAAAATACTTCTTTACTTTCTAAATACTCCTAGCAACTCACAATGCTTTGACTCATAGATCTGAAAAATAGGGTAATTTTTCCTTGACTCATGCCAATTATTGTCTTAAATTAGCATCATAAGGATGAAATATGTCATCAAGAACACTTAACTGTCAGCTACATCTTTTCCAAGGTTGCTGTTTTGGGGGTAATAAACAATGAGAATTTCTTATCTCACTCATACTTAAAATGGAAATTTAGTTTTTTTGTGTCTGTATACATACTAAAGTCCCAAAAGAAGCCTATCAAAATGAATCTGACCTTTATGAAATTCCAAAGATTTTTGAATGTTGTAAGAGACTCTTTGAAATTCTCCAAATATATAAGATTGTAAAAAATGGTCTCAGTGGAATTTTTACTACCTATATGAACTTCAAGCTACAGTCTCCATAGAGAACTTTCATGGCTTCTTTAAAGAAGCTAAAATTCAAAGTCTAAACCAAGAGCACACATCCAAGAATTAAGTCCAAACTACAACAAAGCCCTAAATCCTCACCTTTATTATACATGCTAGGACTGGAACTAGTCGACCTACTGCAATAACTTCAGCTTCCCGTTCTTACCTTACTTAATGAGTAAGGAATTATTTATTATATGGATAAATATACATTTTGCCATTGTTACTGAATTTCAGCTTCTGATTTGTGACTTTTTCCTGCTTTGTATTGTTTGGTACAATGTTCCCACAGTGAATGACATGCTTGGAATAGTGCTCTGTACAGAAGGTTCTCAACAAATGTGTGTGTTCTGTATTACTCTCATTTAATTAATGCTATGAATAATCTTATTCAGAACATATATAATCAAAACAAAGGCTGCACAGAAACAGAGTTGGAACTTGAGTTATTAATGTTTCCTTTCTTATAGTACAGACATGAGCTTGACAGAATTCTACACTGACAACTGTAGGTCAGTAGTCACAACTTAATTGAATCTTTTCTTCATTTTATTTCTATAAATTCTACAAAATTTTATCTAAATATATATATATATATATATATATATATATATATTAAATTGATTATTACTCAAGGATAGAGAAGCAAGAGGAAGATTAAGCCCAGGCCTATGGACTTCTCAAGGCAGATGACTGGGAAGGTCAAATGCACCAGAAGTAAACCTTGTACTTCTAACTTGCTAAATGGACCTATTTTCTAAGAGTGCCATGGTTCTATCCATAGACAACTTGATCAAATGTACTTCTTTATGCAGTGAACAGTGGTTATTGTAGACTCATATCTGCTGAGGCCATGAGCAGGAGTGACAGTTTAGTACTTAGTTTTAAATGGAACACCCATATTACCTCCCTCCAAGGTTCATAGAACACTATAGAAGAAGGAACATAAAAATATGAATGTACAATTCTAGGAAGGCAGGAATTAAAATGGTGTCTTATGGGCAGGATATGGCCAGAAACAACCATAGCATACATAATACTGAACAGATATACATATGGATATAGAAGGAGGAAGGGATCAAGAAAGATATTGGTTGTTGCAGTATAGGATTTGATATAGCTACTGAAGAATTACTCATCGTATAAAATGTTGCTTCACAGCCACATGCAAACAAGAGCCTTGGCGAAATTAATTGCTTAACAAAGTCCAAACAATCCAAAGTAAAGACTTGAAGGATGTGTTGAAGGAATCCACAAAAAGGTCTTAGGAGAAAATGGAAGGTTGGTGAACATGATCATAATGTATTCTCTATATAATAGTCTCAAAAAAGTAAATATTTTACCTTATGACATATAATATTTAATAATAAAAATTGTAATTTTAAAATTACCAATTTAGGATTAAGTATTGCTTAATGCCAGGAAGGAACTAATAAGATCAATAGCCAAAATTTAAAGTGAACAATTGATATATTTGAATGCAAGCTATGTTACCATCATCTTAAAGATATATGTATGCATAACTATGAGTATATATGAGTTTCCTACCTGTGCTTATTTTTTAAAGTATTATAAATATTTTACAAATATTGTAAAGTATTTGTAAATATTAAAAATTTTTTTGAAATGTTAATAAACTATTATTTTCGTGATACCAAGCTAGCTTTTAAGTAAATGGTCATATAAATTCAAACTGTTAAATTAGTCCCAAATTCTTTAAGCTAATAGTTTAACTGGGCTGTTCAATCAGAATGACCATCTCTAGGTGTTCTCAAGGGTAAACATGGTCACCAGTAGTAATCATATATTAGATAAGGAAGTCAGATTGGTTATTTTTGGTATATTTTGGGATACTTTTTGGTAGGATTTGTTGTTCTCTGAATCCAACGTGAAGTATGCTTTATATCTCTGTTTCAGTTTTCACAAATGAGGAGAGACAAAAGCACCCAATAAGGGCACAAATTACCAGAATTCTGCTTTGCTTTGGTTGCCATATGGACCCAAATTAAGACTGAATGGTTTTTGAACAAAAAGAAATTCAAAAATCTAACAAATATTTAACTAAATTTAGTTGCTTAAAAACAAGTCCCAAACTGTTAGCATGCTGTGTCTCTATTTCAGATGTAACTTCCCAGATGTATAATAAAATATATTTTACTTTTAAAGTGTTTCCTAAATTTTACAAAGAAAAATAAGAAGAGACAGAAATATATATATATATATACACATATACATATATATACATACACATATATATATACATATACATACATATACATATATATACATATACACATATATATACATATACATATATATACATATACACACACATATATATATATATATATATTAGAAAAATAGAGATCTTTCCAATGAGAGAATGTTGAAAATGGTAGTTTTATCTTATAAATGACTAATTCGAAATGGGAATTAAATTTTAAAAAGGGGAAAACAGAGAAATTTTATTGCAAATAAGTTACAAGGCTTCTGAGAAATAAGAATCTAATGAAAGCTTACATATGACTAATTTGATTATAATTAAAGGCTATAAATTGAAAACACTCCTAATGTGAGATTGTTGCTTAATGCTGACTGTATCTGCTTCCGACATTAAGAAGACGCTACAGTCCGAACCCGCGAGACACAGGGACCGAGGTAGGATTGCTTAGAAACACCCCTGGATCCCAAAAGCGGGTGGCTGAGGCAGGAAACTTTTGCCTGGGACACTAGGATTCCATAGACAAGCAGCTCCGGGAGAAAATTCTCTCTCCCAGGAACGCAGAACAGCCCCTAGCTGGGACAACACAAGCCCCAGAGCTCACTGATTCCGCCCTTTCCGCGGGCCACAGAGACTGATGGTCAGCAACTTCCGGCGGCGGCTGGGAACCTCAGCTTGGGCCACAGGGCTCCACAGCTAATTAGCGCCAGGACAAAGATCCCTCTCAGGAGCTTGGAAAAGCCAGGAGAGGGCCAAAGACACGCCCCACAGCTCACCAGGAACTGCCCTGAACCCGAGAGACACAGGGACTGGGATCAGACCCAGTGCCACAGCTCTCCAAACCCAAACACCTCTCAGAGAGAGCTGGTCTTCAAGGAGTACTGACACAGAGATCTGCAGAAGGGGAAAGCCACAACCAGACAGAGTAAGATCAGCTAACAACAGAGTCAACAAGATGGCAAAAGGCAAGGGCAAGAACATAAAGAACAGAAACCAGGAGTACTCTTCACCATCAGAACCCAGTTCTCCTACCACAGCAAGCCCTGGATACCCCAACACACCAGAAAAGCAAGACTCAGATTTAAAATCATTTCTCATGAGGATGATAAAAGACTTTAAGAAAGAAATGAATAACACCCTTAAAGAAATGAAAGTGAACAGGGATAAACAACGAGAAGCCTTTCAAGAGGAAATGCAAAAATACATTAAAGAATTAGAGGAAAACACAAACAAACACGCAGAAGTGCAAGAAAACACAAT
>JAPYYD010005275.1:0-12293 GCA_028551405.1 Uromys caudimaculatus | reverse complement strand
AAGGGACCAGGTCCTGGAGGGCACCACCCTCAGAAGAGATCAGTTAAGTCTTGTGGGATCCTCCTCAGTTCCTGCAAGAGCAAGTCTGGCCTCAACCTCTCTGGCTTCCTCTCTTGCCATGTACTCCCTTCTGCACATGGCAAAGGCTCCTCTGCCATGTTGTTACTCTGCAGGAAAACCCTAACCAGCCAGCATTGCCATGATATTTAGACTTTGCAGCTATCAGACTGAGAACTAAGTAAACACACGGACTTTATAAACTCTGCAGCATCAAGCATTTTGTGAAAGTAATGGAAGACACAAACTGAGGAGATAGCTCACCAGGTAAAGCTCTTGCCTTGCAAATACAGAGCCGAGTTTGAGTCCCAGAACCCTGAGGAGAAAAGCAGGGTGTGGTGAATGCACTTGTAATTCCTGCACTGGGGGTTGAAGAGAAATGAATTTGGGAGATCCCCAAGATTCACTACACGGTCAGAGCAGCCTACTCCGATGTGTGTGAGGCCTGTGAAAACACCCTGTCTTTACAAAAACTGCAGACAGTGCCTGAGAAAAGAGAGCAGAGGTTCTCCTCTGACTCCCACATGCATGTACCCACACACATGCAAGCACATACATGAGCAGGTGCCATATAACCTAACACATAAAGAAAAGGAAAAGGAACGATAATAGACCAACACCATGTGCCTTAATTATACTTGTTTCTTATGAATGTTTATTGTTTTCACTGCTTCTTGAGGGTAGAGTTTCAAACTGAGTTGCAGGTAAAGGAGTGAGGAGGAGTGCTCACTCCTCTTTGGCCTGCTAGCCATCCCTTCATTCCTTCCTACCTTCTGTCTTTTGGGAAACAGGGAATCTCCACTCCATAATTATCTAAGCCTGTGTGTTACTTTCCACAGAATTTCTCCTTAATCTGACAGGACAATACTCTCCCCTCACCCTGAGAATGACAGGGAGAAGCTGCGCCCTGTGGCTAACTAGTTGTTCTGGGGAGGCTGGACTCCTGGCACCTCCTCAGCTTGGCTTCTCCTGCCTGAGTCTTTAGGGAACACTGCAGAACCAACAGTCCAAGGAGTTGTGCCCTGCAGTGAAGGTTCCCACCTCCTCTACACCCTGAACTGTAAACAATTATAAAATACTGTCACAGAACTATAGTCAGCTACATGAGAGCTGAGCACTGCGTTGCCTTTGTTTGCACATAGTCACTACTCTCAAGGACAACAAACACTTTACTTCAACTTCCTGTCAGGATAGATTGGACGTCCCAGGGTAATGGCACCCAGCACATGGGAGACTGAGGCAACTCTGCCAGCTGCAGGCCAGCCTGGTTTATATAGTGATTTCCTGGCAAGCCTGGAATCCAGTGTCATACCCTTCCCCAAATAGAAGATACAATGGACAGATATCTACAATGAATTCTTTGCCTTAAAAAAATTGTGTTGGAAGAGGCCATAAAAACACATAAAAAATATGAAAATATTCAATAAACAAAAAAAATACGTCGTATTGTTTGAGACTAGTGTGAAGGGTGTCATTTTCCTAATTTCTTTCTCAGCCTGTTTATCCTTTGAGTATAGGAAGGCTACTGATTTGTTTGAGTTAATTTTATATCCATCCACTTTGCTGAAGTTGTTTATCAGCTGCAGCAGTTCTCTGGTGGAGGTTTTCGGGTCACTTCAGTATACGATCATATCATCTGCAAAGAGTGATATTTTGATTTCTTCCTTTCCAATTTGTATCCCTTTGACCTCCTTTTGTTGTCTAATTGCTCTAGCTAGAACTTCAGTTACTATATTGAATAGATAGGGAGAGAGAGGGCAGCCTTGTCTAGTCCCTGATAGTAATGGGATTACTTTGAGTTTCTCTCCATTTAGTTTGATGTTAGCTACTGGTTTGCTGTATATTGCTTTTACTATGTTTAGGTATGGGCCTTGAATTCCTGTTCTTTCCAAGACTTTTATCATGAAGGGATGCTGAATTTTGTCAAATGCTTTTTCAGCATCTAATGAAATGATCATGTGGGTTTTTTTTTTTTTTGAGTTTGTTTGTGTAGTGGATTACTTTGATGGATTGCCAGGTATTGAACCATCCCTGCATCCCCGGGATGAAGCCTACTTGATCATGATGAATGATCGTCTGGATGTGTTCTTGGATTCGGATTGCAAGAATTTTATTGAGTATTTTTGAATCGATATTCATAAGGGAAATTGCTAACCAAGCAAGAGAAAGATCTGTATGACAAGAACTTCACATCTCTGAAGAAAGAAATCGAAGAAGACCCCAGAAGGTGGAAAGATCTCCCATGCTCATGGATTGGGAGGATTAGTATAATAAAAATTGCCATCTTACCAAAAGCAATCTACAGATTCAATGCAATCCCCATCAAAATCCAATTCAATTTTTCGTAGACTTAGAAAGAGCAATTCTCAAATTCATTTGGAACAACAAAAACCCAGGATAGCAAAAGCTATTCTCAACAACAGAAGAGCTTCTAGGGGAGTCAGCATTCCTGACCTCAAGCTGTACTGCAGAGCAGTAGTGATAAAAACTGCATGGTATTGGTACAGCGACAGGCAGGTAGATCAATGGACTAGAACTGAAGACCCAGAAATGAACCCACACACCTATGGTCACTTGATTTTCAACAAAGGAGCTAAAACCATCCAGTGAAAAAAAGACAGCATTTTCAACAAATGGTGATGGTTCAACTGGAAGTCTACATGTAGAAGAATGCAAATTGATCCATTCTTATCTCCCTGTACAAAGCTCAAGTCCAAGTGGATCAAGGACATCCACATAAAACCAGATACACTGAATCTAATAGAAGAGAAAGTGGGGAAAAGTCTTGAACACCAGGGTATAAGGGGAAAGTTTCTGAACAGAACACCAGTGGCTTAGGCTCTAAGATCAAAAATCGACAAATGCGACCTCATGAAATTGCAAAGCTTCTGTAAGGCAAAGGACACTGTCAATAAGATAAAATGGCAACCAACAGATTGGGAAAGGATCTTAACCAATCCTACGTCCCATAGAGGGCTAATATCCAATATATACAAAGAACTCAAGAAGTTAGACTCCAGAAAACCAAATAACCCTATCAAAAAATGGGGAACAGAGCTAAACAGAGAATTCTCAACTGAAGAAATTCATAGGGCTGAGAAGCACTAAAGTTCAACAAAGTTCAACCTAAGGTTCAACAACCTTAGTCATCAGGGAAATGGAAATCAAAACAACCCTGAGATTGCACCTCACACCAGTCAGAATGGCTAAGATCAAAAACTCAGGAGACAACAGATGCTGGTGAGGATGTGGAAAAAGAGGAACACTCCTCCGTTGTTGGTGGGATTGTAAGCTGGTACAACCACTCTGGAAATCAGTTTGGCAGACCCTCAGAAAAATGGACATAATACTACCTGAGTACCCAGCTATACCTCTCCTGGGCATATACCCAGAAGATGCTAAAACATGTAATAAAGACACATGCCCCACTATGTTCATAACAGCCATATTTATACTCGCCAGAAGCTGGAAACAACCCAGATGTCCTCAGCAGAGGAATGGATACAGAAAATGTGGTACCTTACACAATGGAGTACTACTCAGCTATTAAAAACAATGACTTAATGAAATTTGCAGGCAAATGGATGAAACTTGAAAATATCATCCTGAGCGAGATAAGTCAGTCACAAAAGAATGAACATGGTATGTACTCACTGATAAGTGGATATTAGCCCAAAAGTTTGGAATACCCAAGTTTCACCCAAGTTTCAGCTGGACTAAGAGTGAGGACCCAGATAGAGGAGTTGGAGAAGGAACTGAAGGAGCTGAGGGAGTTTGCATCCCCATGGAGAGAGTAACAGTGTCAAATGGCCTGAACCCCCCCCCCGGTCCTCCTGGAGGCTGGACCACCAACCAAAGAATACACATTGAGGGACCCATAGCAAGGACCACATATGTGGCAGGGGAGGGCCTTGTTGACCATCAGGGGGAGGAGAGGCCCCAGTAAAGGGAAATGTCAAGGTGGGAATACGGGAGTGGGTGGGCGGGTGGGTGGGAGGCAGAGGACAGGAAGGGGATAGGGAGTTTACAAAGAAGAGAACTGGAAAGGGGGAAACATTGGAAATGTAAATAAAGTATCAAAAAATAAATAAATAATTTTAAAACATACATCAGTATCACACCAAATAAACCAGGGCTCTGGAGGGGTGGCTCAGCAGTTAAGATAAGCACTATAGTTTCAGAGAAATTGGGTTCAGTTCTCACCACCAGGTCAAGCAGCTTACAACAGTCTGTAAATCCAGCTCCAGGATATAATGTCTCTGGCCTCTGCAGGTCTCTGCACTCATGTACACAGATGCACACATACTGGCTGGGGTGGCACAACCTACAAACCCAGTCTTTCACATGTAGAGAAGGGAGCATCAGAAGTTCAGATCATCCTTAACTATATCATGAGTTTCAGGACAGGACAGACTACATGTGACCCTCATCTCAAAACAAGAAAACAGTGCCATGTTGGATGGTGCACACCTTTAATCCCAGCATTCAGAAGGCAGACATAGGTGATTATCTGTGAGTTCTATGCTGGCCTGGTCTACATAGAAAGTTCCAGTATAGCCAGGACAATACTGCAAGAGAGAGCCTGTCTTAAAATACAAACAAATACAAAAAATTTAATACAGCACATATTGTATCTGACACATAATTATAAAAACTATTAACTTGAATTTTATCAACCTATATCTTGATTACACCAATCCCAAAATTCTTAATTAACTGTTGGAATTTTAACATTATGCCATTGAGATAATGCATATTTGTATTGCTTCAACAATTCTCTATATAGAAACAACTAAACTACTTTTCTTTAATTGCAATATGCTCCTATCGATTTCTTTTATCTTCAGACAAAGATGTGAAACCTTACATGTCCTTCTTCAAGGAGTTCGAAGACTCTAGCCATCCTTCCTAAATTCTTAAAGTCCTCCTGGATAAACCAGACATGGACACACATCTGTGATCCCAGCCTTTGGGATCACATCTCAAGTTCAGGCCACTTTAGGAGATAATGAGACTCTAAAAACAGTAACAACGGTAAAATTAAGCTCTGGAATAGCAGCCATAGAAACACAGGCGACTTCCTCTGGCCTCGTCTACAGACCAGAGCCATTTAGGATCCCACTACTTCCTCATAATGGTTCCTAAAGTTGGGTTGCATAAGAAGTTCTCTGGAAACATGTCATCAACAGAGATTTCTAGTGCCCAGTCTCAAAGTTGTACAGTTAGTATTTCTAATGAGCTTCTTGCTAATTTTTGACAGTTTGCTTTTTCTTTTAAATAAAGATTTATTTTTCTTATTTTTAGTAATGAACATGCATGTATGTCTGGAGGGGTGCTGGTGGTGTGTGCACCTGAATGCTTCTGCCCTCTCAGGCCAGAGGTGTCAGATCCTCTGGAGCTGGAGATACAGACTCTTGAGAGCTCCCGACATGGGTGATGGAACTGAATTCTTATCACCCTGTGAGAGCAAGCACATACTTTTAACCTCAGAGCCTGCTCTCCAAACCGCAGTTGGCTTTGAGGAAGTACTGGACAGCATAAGATTCCAACTGACTGGTGCTGAGGATTAAATCCAGAACACTGTGCAAGCCAGGCAAGCACCTTTCCACTGGGCCACACCCAGATGGAGAGGAAGACTCTTTACACAGAGCACATCTCCACTTTCCAGCTCTTTCTCCAGCCTCAGCTAGAACCGCCCCTGTATTGACTTAAAGCTCAGGTATCAAAGCTCTATTTCGAAGGCAACAAGTTTGAGATATCCCAGATGCCAGAGCCAGCAGAAAGGATCTGTCAGCTCAGGGACTTTCTCATTCAGGACACATGGCTCAGCCAGCCTGCAGTGGCTTTTCAATTCACTTCTTCCCACTCTAGTCCTCAGCCTGGTTGATTCTATGTCTGTCTCTTACAAGGCTGCTGTCTACTTCTCTATGGGACACGAGGTACAGCCTCACTCACTGGCACCAATGGCCCTCACAACCCATACAGACTGCAGATATGCAGCATGAGTCACTTCAGTCCCACTAGGAACTCCTGGAATCTGTGCCTGGGAATTAAAATCCCCCTGGAAACACCTTGGAGCTCAATAAAAATATCCACATTGTTCTCTTCTCTTTCATCCCGATCCCACTTTCCTCCCTCCTCCCAACCCTCCATCCCTCCTGGTTTATATCTGCCCTTATTCTCCGAGATTCTACACTAAAACAAAAAATAATCTGATGTTCTCAGCATGAAGGAGATCTGGTGCAGGAGGACGTCGTGTTCTGGTGCGGGAGGACTTTGGGTTCCGCGTTAGACTGGCTACACCACAAGAGCTTACCTTAAAACTCTTAAATTATAAATGAACTAATAGCCAGGCAGTAGTGGTGCACACCTTTAATCCCAGCATTCAGGAGACAGAGGCAGGTTGATCTCTTTGAGTTTCAGCCCAGCATGATTTACAGAGATTGTTCTAGCACAGCCCTGGCTACAAAAAGAAAACCTGTCGTAAAACCCGCCCCTCCCACAAAAAATAAAGGACAAATAAAGCAAAGAAGAAGAGGATGGAAGCTAGTGTTTGCATGTAGCTGGGAGGAAATGGCGCTGATGAAGGATATCCATGTTCTGGATCTAAAACCCAGCAAGAACAGGAAGGAAAAAGTCTATACACATAAGAGACTGACTATGTACCTGGATGCCCATTGCCTCCTGCAGGACCTAGGAGGTAAACTGTATGGTCCTTCATTATATTTTTAAGTTTCTAGAAACATTTATAGCCTCATGCCTGTCTTACCTTTCTCTAGATCTGACCCCATCTCCTACCTGGGCTCTTTCTTACCCAGAACTGACCTTCATTGCTACACCCACTCCAGCCCTCAGAATTTTCTCAAGTGCTCTTCACTTTAGAGACCTTCCCCTTCAGAGGTCAGAGTTTAGAGTATTTAGGTACCTGAGAAGAGGTTTAGCAGCTGGGTCTCTGTCTTCTTCTAAAAGGAAATAGTGCAGAAAGTAGTGCTGTGGCCCTTTTATCCTCTGGACAATGTGCTTTCAGTTTCAAATGAGGGTTGGAAGGGCATCAAGGTACTTTCTGAACAAGGTAAATCAGTGAAGTTGTATTTCTTAGTGTACCTTTTCCATTTCTTATCTCTTTTTTTGTTTTGAGTTTTTTGTTTTGTTTTTTTTTTTACAGGAGTTATGCTTTTGTTTGAGAGAAAGTCCCATTAGCCCCGATTAACCTCTAACTTGTTATGTAGCTGAGGATAATCTGAACTCTTGATTCTTTTGTCTCAGAACCAGGTTTATTGATGCTAAAATAGAACCCAGGGCCTCATGTTGTTAGGCAGTCATTCTATCAACCAAACCACACCCCTACCACTGCATCTTTTCCTTAAAGAGTTAGGGCTTTTCTGTTCTCTCCATAGGAGTGTGTGTGCGTGTGTGTGTGTGTGTGTGTGTGTGTGTGTGTGTGTGTGTGTGTGTGTGCACCACGCGTGCGCACACACTTGAGCTATGTAGCTCCTGGAGAAGTAGAAGTTAGTTGACGTTTGTCCTAAACTCCAGTTTTGCAAATATATGAAATCCTGTTGTGGTTTCTCACACCTTAATCCCAGGACTTGGGAACTGAGACAGAAGGACCTCTGTGGGTGTGAGACCAGCCAGGACCTCACACTGAGACCCTGACAGCAAAATAAAGCTACCACTATATTACTAAGCCCTTTATAGGCCTAGAGAGAGGTGAAGAGAAGTGACCAGTTATAAAGGACAATTTTGCATCCTTAGCTGCTCCTGGCTACAATGTTCTGATAGGACTAGAGCATATGAACTACGTGTTAACTTTAGAGATTCCGCTGGGAACCACCTGCTTCTTGCAATTCTAGATCCTTAAAATGAATCCATCATTTTCCTAGGTCCTTACACACAGGACCGGGTGACATTTTATATAGAAAATGCAGTAACAGTCGGTGGACAAAAGCCTATAACCTCATGTTCTACCATGTGTAGGGAAGATAGATGAGAGAGAGAGAGACAGAGAGAGACAGACAGAGAGAGAGAGAAAGAGAGAGAGAGAGAGAGAGAGAGAGAGAGAGAGAGAGAGAGAGAGAGAGAGAGACCACTGAAATAAAACCCTGGGACCTTTTGTGCATCCAGCTTTTTTTGTCAGTGAACTTTCACATAAATAGAACTTGGAAGACTGTGTGCTCGTGCTGGTGTATATTTTGAGGGAACTCTGTTTCCCTTGAAACAGAGAAGTGAGAAACCTAACTTCCTTCCTCTGCTTATTTCCCTCTCCTCATTTCTTCTGTTCTTCTTCCTCCTCTTCCTCCTCCTTGTTCTCATCCTCCTCCTCCTCCTCTTCCTCCTCCTCTTCCTCCTCCTCTTCCTCCTCCTCTTCCTCCTCCTGCCGCTGCTGCTTCTCCTCATCTTCCTCATCCTTCTCTTTGGTGACAGGGTCTTGCAATGTTACCCAGACTGGCCATGAAGTCTTGTTTTCAAGCCTTCTCAGTGGCTGAGACTACAGATATCATTGCTCCTGGCTCTAACCCTCCCTCCGCTCTAGATCTATCAAACAATCTTGAGTCAACAGACTGTACTGCCTTGGCTTGCCCTGACACTCTATTACCATCCCATATTGTTATATTGAACAGAGCATATCACTGTATGGTCCTCATGACTAATAGTGAACTAAAGGCATAAAATCCTAATGCCAACCTGAGAACTGTGCAACTGTTCCAGGTGTGGTGACCTATGGGCCTGTAGCCCATCACTTGTCAGGTGAAGGCTGGTACATCAGGAGTTCAAGGACAGCCTTAATTACGTAGCATGTTTGAGATCAACCTGGACTACATAAGACTCTATCTCAAAAATAGGAAAATGTAAGAAGGACGTTAAGAAAAGCTACTGTAGCAGGAAGATGCTCAAAGCCTAAACCAGCAACCTCTGAGGGACAGGGTAGGCAAAGCCTTCATATGCCAGGGTGTGAGGAAGAGAAGGTGGCTGTAAAAAGGAGGTGACAAAAATGTGGTGAGCGAGTTTAAAACTCAACCTGCTGTATCACATGCACCTTAACTGATGATGAGAGCCAGCCACATGGTACATGAGTGGAGTTTAGGTGTGTGGTGGTTTGAATTAGAAAGGTACCCATTTAGACGCACAGATTTATATCCTGGTCACCAGAAAGTGGCACTCATTGAAAGGTTATTAGGTGACACCTGTTTGGAAGGAAAGTATCACTGGAAGTAGGCATTGAAGTTACAAAAAGCCCAGTTCTAACCCAGAGACTCTTTCTTACTGCTACTCATAGATATGGGTATAGACCTCTCAGCTACTTCTCCAGGACCTTGTCTGTCTGAGTTCTAACATGTTTCCTGCCATTCTGGTAATGGACTAAATCTCTAATATTGTGAGTCCCGATTAAATGTTCCTTTTATAAGAGTTTGTGGTTATGACTTCTCTTCACAGCAATAGAAAAGGGATTAAGTCAGAAGTTGGTACCACGAGTGGAGAATTGCCATGCAGGACTGACCATGCTGCTTGTTGGTATAGTGTGGGCTTTGGGAGTTTGGATTAGTAAAAGAGTTCAACAGTTTAAGCAAGGCTCACCTACTAGGAGCATGGAAGATACTGGTGCTCAAGGTAATTTGAACTGTGAGGACTCAGTACGTTTCAGAGAAGAATATAACTAACTGAACTTTGTTGTAATATTTTGGCTAAAGATGTGACAGCTTTCTGCCCTTGTTAAAAAAAAAAAAAAAAAAAAGATCTGTCTAAGGCTAAATTGAAGAGCTTTAAGTTAATGACACTGGCAGAGGAGTTTCAAGGCAGTCTAGAATTGATCTTGTCATATGGTTACTAATGAGCATTCTTATGCAGATCTATAATGAAAAAGAGCAAGCTGAGCAAGGAAAAATACCAAATGTAGTTTGAGGAGAAAAAGAGCACCTGGATGTGAGGTGTAATGGAGGTGAGACCAGTGCTGAAGGAGATAAAAGTTTAAAGAGAAGTCTGATGCTAAATGGAGTAGAGGGAAGGGTGACCTTAGGGCAAATTTCACCTAGCTGAGCTTCCAACTCAAGGAAAGGAATTAAGAAAACGATTAAGACGGGAAACCATCGAAAACAGGAAGCTGAAGAAAATGTATTTTCATGACAGGGCCAAGTTCCAGACCCATGAGCACCAGAATTCAGCAGTTTCAGCCACTTGCTTCAGGCTTTTAGTCAAGGATTTAAAAATGGAGCTGTTGGGTATCCATCAGAGAAGACTGCTCAGACATGGGGTTAAGCCAATAGAAGTCTTTATTAGACAGTCATTGACTACCATGAGTGTTAGGTATTACCGTGTAGCACCAAGCCTTACTCAGGGTGAGCTTTTAAGTACAAAAACCATATTCTGGGTTGACATACTTCAGTTAGTAAGCATGGTTTGCCAGAAGTGGAACTACATGTTGGGGATTACAATTGCTCCTGAAAACATAGAAAGAGGAGGTTCTACTAATTATCTAGGATACATGATAAGTCTACAAAATATTTGACCACAGAAAGTGCAAATCAGGGAAGATTAAATAAGAACCCTTAATGATTTTCAAAAATTTCTGGGAGATGTTAACTGATTACAACTTACATTTGGATTAAATATTCCAGAGCCAGGCAATTTGTTTCAAATCTTCCAAGTTAAAAAAGACTTAAATAGTCCAACAAAATTGTCAGCTGAGGCAAGAAAGGGAATTGGCTCTGGTAGAAAGAAATTACAGGCTGCACATATACATCTTCTTGACCCAGAGATGGCCTGGAGTTTAGTTATCTTGCCTTCTACTCATTCTCCCACATGAACTCTTATGCAGATGAAATATCATATCTTAGAGAGATTTCTAGCACACAGAGAAAAAAGTTAAAAACGTATATAAAAAAGGTTTCTGAATTGATCCTAAAGGAGAAATGAGACTTTGTCAGTTAGCAGGAATAGATCCCTCTGAGACTGTGGTCCCTTTTACTAAGACTAAGCTTGCCTCATTATGGTCAGAAAATGAGCACTGACAAAGAGCTGCTGTAATTTTTTGGGAGAAATTAGCAACAAATACCCCAAAAGGAAGGAACTTCTATGTGTAACAAGAATTAATTGGATTCTCCCTCATATAATAAAAGGGACTCCAATTTCTGGTGCCCCTACAGTTTATACTAAGGTAAAAAAATCATGAAAGGCAGGGTATACATCAGAAAAAAATAAGGTTGTTAAGAGTCCTTATGATTTTGTTGAAAACTCAGAATTATGTAATTCTTCTGGTGTTATTAGATTTTCAGAATATCTTAATATAGTGACTCTCAATATGTAGAAATAGTGGTTTTGCATATAGAAACTGTTGAGCTATTTAGGATGATTCCAAATTAACTTCACCATTTATTCAGTTATAACAAATAATCAGAGATAGAAATCATCCTTTATACATAACACATATCGGATCTCATACAGGTCTGCCAGTCCCTCTAGTACAAGGTAATGATAAAATTGATCCGCTATTGCTAGGAAATACACTAGAGGCTTCAGAATTTCATTTTTAAAAATACCATGTTAACAGGAAAGAATTGAAAAAGATTTTTTGATCACTTGGCAACATGCCAAGGAAATTATAAGGACGTATTCTACTTGTTCTTTATATAATCAAACTCTATTTCCTACAGGAAGTAACACGAAAGGTACCCAAATAAATTTGGCAAATGGGATGTGTTTCACTTTGCAGAGTTTGGTGAACTAAAGTTTGTGCACCATTCCATAGATACATGTTCGGGATTTCAATGAGCAACTTCTTTAACTTCTGAAAAGACAGATTCTGCAATTAAGCATTTATTAGAAGGTATGGACATTATGGGAATACCTGTACAAATTAAGACAGACAGGGCTCCAGCATACTTCTCTAGTACAATGAATCAGTTTTTTGTATATTATGATGTAAAGCATATTATGTGTATACCACACAATCTTATATGACAAACAATGGTAGAGAAATCTGTAATTTAAAGGTGACACTTAACAAACAAAAAGGTTAGCAAAAAACCCCCCACAGATAGAGTACATATTGCTTTATTCACTTTAAATTTCTTGAATGCTAATGAACAAAAAACAAAAACTACTGAGAGACATTGGATTATGAAAAAAATGCTGAACTAAACCAGCCTGTGTACATTAAAGATGCCTTTACTTCCAAGTGGAGGAAAGGAAATGTGTTATGCTGGGGGAGAGGTTTTGTATATGTTTCCACAGGAAAAGAG
>JAPYYD010005274.1:0-12293 GCA_028551405.1 Uromys caudimaculatus | reverse complement strand
AGCAAGCTTAGAGAAAGGCTAGAAAGAAAGACACAAGAGAGAACAGGAGGCTGGACAGGGGTGGTTCGAAGGATGGTTCAGCAAGTCGCCTTGGATGACGACTCCATTTTCTGCCTTAGCAGGACCCCTGCTGATTTTATTCCTTTTGCTTACTATTGGACCCTGTTTAGTTAATAGATTAATAGCTTTTGTCAGGGAACGAGTAAGTGCTGTACAGATTCTAATGTTAAGACAGCAATACCAGGCTCTGTCTACAACGATACAGAAATATAGTTCTAAGATTAGAACTAGGTACTAGAAGAAGTGGGGAATGAAAGACCTGACCCCCCTTATGAGGAAGGTTAGACCCCTAGCAAACTTATGGGCAAAAGCCCACCCAGCTGCATTCTTTTCCCTAAGAAACAGGTGACCTTGGCCTGGCCCCAGGGCCAGAGGCACAATGCTTTAGGAACTAGCTAACCACAAAAATGTGCAACTGCCTTGTGACTAACTTAGAACATTCTGTACTTCCCCATAACGCAAATTCTTTCCGTTCCCCACCCCTTGCTTTGTGTTTTTTCCCTTGCTTTGTGGTTTTTTCCTTTAAATACCCCTGACTTCAGCTGCTCGGGGTCGGACTCCTCTGCCCCTGCGTGGGTTATGAGCTCCACCCCTGTGCACTGGTCCCCCAATAAACTTCGTGTGATTGCAGAAAAAAAAAAAAAAAAAAAGGTGTACATTTATTAGGTATGGTTAAAGATTTATAAAGCCTATTTTAAAAAGTTAACTTAAAACATAACAAAAAGAGTTGATAATTAAAAACCTATAAATGTGTAATTTTAATTTACTACAGCATACTGTACATATGACTTGGATTCAACTTGTGTCTGAAAAAATTTGGGAAATAACATTAAAAGATTATAATAATTAAAGATGTAATAAAGTCATTAATAATTTTTATTCCTCAATCAAGGTAGTATAAGTGAGGTTTTGTTTACTGTGGTCAATAACTATTTGCTCTTAAAAAGAAACTTAATCACCCTACAGACTGTCTGCCTCTCAGTAGGTCCACAGTAACCAGGGACACAGGTGAGACTCCCTCCTGCCCAAATTCCCACTCCAGCTGGAACACTCACAGAGCCCAGCCTACATGGGACCTATCCGCCCTGCGGAGCTCCACCTTCCTTCTGGTCGGCTTCCTGACCTAGGCACATCAGCAGCCCAACACCCTCCCATACCCTACAGTCTGCCTGCCTACCAGGAGGTCTACAGTGACCAGGGATAAAGCCTGTCTGTCTTCCAGGAGGTCTGCAATAACCAGCAATACAGGAGGTCTACCTTAACCAGGGCACAGTCCTTCCGATTTGCACCTCCATCTACAACTGGGGAAGATCCTGCCCCTGGAGCCCAGAGCCTGCCTGTCTTCTGGGAGGTTCACCCTAGCCAGGAACACAGGAGGTCTGCCCTAGCCAGGGACACAGGAGGCCTACTCTAACCAGAGACACAGGAGGCCCCCCCTAATGAGAAACAACACTGACTGTCTCCCAGGAGACTGGCCTTAACCCTGGTCACAGTGCTCTACCTGCCTCCAAGGAGGCCAGTTCTAGTCAGAGGCACCCAGGCCAGTTAACATCAGAGATAACCAGATGGTGAGAGGCAAGTGCAAGAAAATGAGCCACAAAACCCAATGCGATTCAACACTATTAGAACCCAGCTCTCTCACCACAGCAAGCCCTGGTTACCCTACCATACCTGACCTAGAATCCCATCTCATGAAGATGATAGAGGCTTTTAAGGAGGATATAAATAACTCCCTTAAAGAAATACAGGAAAATACAGGCAAACAGGTAGAAGCCCCTAAAAAAGAAACAAATAAATCCCTTAAAGAAATAAAGGAAAATACAATCAAGCAGGTAAAGGAATTGAACAAAACAATCTGAGACCCAAAAATAGAAATAGAAACAATAAAGAAAACACAAATGGAGGCAACCTTGGAGATGGGCAACTTAGGAAAGAGAGTAAGAACTACACAGGCAAGCATCACCAACAGAACACAAGCGATAGAAGAAGGAATCTCAGGCATAGAAGATATCAACACATCGGTCAAAGAAAATACAAAGTGTAAAAAGCGTCTAACTCAAAATATATGGGAAATTCAGGATACAATGAAAAGATCAAACCTAAAAATAATAGGAATAGAAGAAGGTGAAGAATACCAGTTTAAAGGACCAAAAAACATCTTCAACAAAATCATAGAAGAAAACTTCCCTAACCTAAAGAAAGAGATGGCCATAATTGTACAAGAAGCCTACAGAACACCAAATAGATTGGACCAGAAAGGAAAATCCTCTCATCACATAATAATCAAGATACTAAATGCACAGAACAAAGAAAGAATATTAAAAGCTGCAAGGGAAAAGGCCAAGTAACATATGAAGGCAGACCCATCAGAATTACAGCAGACTTCTCAACAGACTCTAAAAGCCAGAAGATCCTGGACAGATGTCATCCAGACCCTAAGAGAACACAAATGTCAGCCCAGGCTACTACACCCAGCAAAATTCTCAATCACCATAAATGGAGAAACCAAGATATTTTATGACAAAACCAAATTTGAACAGTATCATTATACTAATCCAGCCCTACAGAGGATACTGGAAGGGAAACTCCTACACAAGGAGGGTAACTACACCCAAGAAAACTCAAGGAATTAAACATCTCACAGCAAACCCAAAAGAAGAGAATCATACACACACACACACACACACACACACACACACACACACACACACACACACACACACTACCACCTCCAGCAACAGATTAAATTAAATCTCTATTATTCTAGATAAAAGATGCAAAAGTTAAAGAGTTAGTATTGGCTTACAAGCAGTTCTGCTAGGCTCCTCACAAGGACCTAGCCCCTGCATAAGTCGTCACCTGCCGCCATTACCTGATGCCTGGAACCTGTGGTTATGAAAGGACTGCCCCGCCACCCCAGCGCTCTCTCCATGTTCCCACATGCTCCTGGCTGGTCTGTCTCTCCCACGTTCTGCCCTTCTTTCTGTTCTTCTCTGTCCCCATTCTCTGCCCTCGTGGCTCTGCTCCACTGTCTGTCTCTACCGTCTCTCCAGGTTCTCCATCCCCTTCCCTCCCCCCAAATAAACCCCCTTTATACAGATTTGCCGCCTAGTGTGATTTCTCAGGGTAGCATCTCAGCATGGGCCCGCCAAGTACCTCCCACCATTGTATTTCATAACAGTTAGGACCACAACTATAAGCACAAAAACTTAAGATATTTTCTTTTTAAGCACAAAGGCCCAACTGAAGTCTGTCACTGTGCCTAACAAGGGTCTCCCTCCACCCCATGGATTACTTCTTCTTTGCCGTTTTTGTGTAAAAAAAAAAAAAAAAAAAGGAGGACTTTTGCTGCCAGACATTTCCAGAACGTTACATGAAATGACTCTAGGAAGGACACCTTAGATATCTACAGATGCGGGTGTGATTTTCATCCCCTGAAAAAAACCAATAAGCATCCTAAAAGTTTCTCATAGAACCAAGGAAATGACTAAAAAGGGCTCCAAAGCAAAACGGTGGAAAGATGGTAAATAAAGGACAAAATTAGAAAGAAACCAAGACGGGAAACGAGGATTTCAACACGTGGTCCCGCGGTGAGCTCCAGAGGAAGACAGCATCTTAACGTCTGCCTTGACGTGAAACAAAACCCGCCAACTTTGGTGATGCGCACAAGCCTGTTGCTGGCTCTGCGGGACTGTATGGTAGGACGAAAGACCAGATACTTTGATGTGTAGATGCTGCTTATTGGCAGCAAACTATGCAAAATTTAAGAACTGGCTCCTGCTGCTGGAGAAGGTAGGACATTAATGGCTACTATGTTTCCCATTAAAATTTTCTACTGAGCCTACAGCACAGTCTAAAGACCCCACTGTAAGATCAGTGTTTCTAAGGGCTAACGTTAAAATGAAAATGCTAATTTATTTAAAAACTAAGTTTGAGTTCTAATCTTATAAAAGGTACTAACTTGTTGTAAAAGGTTAATAAGGATTAAAACACGAAAGTTAATAGTCACTGTAGAAATGACCAAATTCTTTAATATGTTCAGAACTATATTTATAGTCACGCTAAGTACAAATGTAATTTTTTACTGGGATGAACTTTATCATTCTATATACGTTTCAAGATTAGGCCTAAAGCAAATAACTAAAAACACGTAAATATGTATTTAAAATCAGGTATACTTAATAGATGACTCTCAAAACTTTTCAAAGATCTGCTGAATATGGCACTTAAAATGTTTAATAGAAAAGGCTTTCTATGATAGACAGAAAAGCCAGGTCCTAGAGGTGATACTAAGGTGTCCAAAAAAGACAGACGGGGCACAAACCTGGATTGTGGTGATGCTAACCACTGGACAAACTGTGGATGCTGTAGGGTTGACTGCCCTACTCTGCCTAAGTCAAGGGAGGCCAATTTCCAAGCTCCTTATCCACAGGAGAACGTCTCGGACTTTCTGGGTCTGGCAGCTGAAGGTCTATGCTGTCCTATGCAGCAATTAAAGGTGCAATGTTGTCTGTCCTGTGTCCACTTTAAGTTTGTATTAAAGGAGATAGCATCCAGAGATAAAAAATTTTAAGCCGTGTATAAAGGTCTAAAAATGACTTAAAATTAAAAAATAAAAAGTTTCAGATTTCTTCCCCCTCTATGCTACTGTAATCCTAAGATTTCAAAGGTTCAGAGCTTTAACATTGATCAATGGAGTTCTGACAAGCTGATAAAGCCCTGACTGCCATTATCAGTCACAAGCCTGAGATTTTAAATATTCTTTGATTGTCTTTTAAATATAAACTTAAAGATGCTTTTCATCATGCTAAAAACCATCTATATCCATCCCTCTAAACAGTAAAAAAGAAAGTTTATGCTTTTTAGCCCAAAACCATAGCTTTTGCTATGATCCATGTCACAGCATGTGTGTACTACAGCTGTTTTACAGACACCTGTTAACTGCTTTTTTTTTTTACAATGTTGATTTCAATACAGATTATAAACAATGGAAATGTTAGTATAACTAAAACTTTTATCTTTTTTGTAAACTCAGAGATTCAAATTAGCTTCAGGGAATTGCAACTTGGTTCCACCTGTCGAAGGTCAAATGGACACCAGGTAAGTGTTCCTGTCATGTCAATCAACAACCTAAGCTTCCCCACCCATTACCCACTCCTAAGGGGGAAGCTCCAAATATAAGATTTTTTTCTTTAAGTTCCTTAACTTTGACTTCCATCCCTGGTCTATATCTGTCTCTGCAGATTTCCACTCAGCTGTTAGCCACCATCCAGAAATCAACTGCAGACTACAAACTGCTCCAAAAGTGATCTACAACATGTCAGCCCCAAGTAGTCCTACAAAGCTAGAGAGCCCTGGACTTGCTGAAAGCTGATATGAACCAATCCAACCAGCATAATTCTGTCTCCTCATCTAGGTTAATGAACCAGATGCAGCATTGCCTGAATCCCCTCCTGGCCTTTGGCTAATATTCCAGCCTTCATGGGCCCTGACAACAACATCCTAATTTCAGCTGAGAAGTGGTTACAGAAGAGAATATGGGGGCCCTATCCTCAGCAAAGGCTGGAATGACAGGTCAAAAGGAAACTCCCTGGCAAAGGGGACAGAGTGGCCACATAGAATGCCTATTGACATACTAGGCTCCCTCATTGTCAAAAAGGTGCCTGTGAAAACCAAATAGGTAGATTCAACAGCTAAAACAGTTCTGCAATATGATAGGACACCTGATCTACTCAATACAGAGCCAAAAGGATGGCTTTAAGAAAACTTTATTCTTTCTATGCTAACCAACCTGATATCTTTAGAGAGACCCTAGCCTAGACAAATTTTGTCTCTTGACAAGTAGAAAATGCTAAGTAAGATATTTGCTCTCGGCCAGCATTATTAGCCTATATACAACAATAGAAGTAAAAAAAAAAAAAAAAAAAAAAGCACAGCTTTTTGTCTTTCTTTTTCATGAAAACAAAGTGGCCATATTATTTTTATATGCAGTGAGGGATGACACCCTGCTGTCCTCAGAAGGGAAGCAAGATTATCAGAAGCAGCACTGCAGGCAGAAACAGCCAGCCAGCCTTGGGTGAGACTGAGGATGCAGACGTCACTAGGCACAGCTGGCTCTCTTCCGCCCAAGCATCCCGGCATCCCTGCCAGAAAGTGTTATTTCTTGATGAATCCAAAGAAGATTTGCTTCCCCCTCACACACACACTTTTGGCTTCAAAAAAAAAAAAAAAAACCTACTGGCTCCCACAACAACGAGTACACTTTCCAATTGAAATTGCTTTAAAATGTGATAAATCGAATATTTCATTTTCAAAAACAAGATTAGAAATAGTTCCATGTTCTGTTCTAAAGAGTATCCCTAGCACATAAAACCAGCCAAAACAAAATTTTAAAATAATATGTATATTTTCCCTCTTTGCATTTTAAATTGGCAATACATCTGAACAATACAATCTGAACAGCTGTTGAACACAGCATTGAACACAAACTTTCAATGACCCCGAGTTCCCAAGATTTCACTTGGCAGAGAGCTGGGCCTGTCTGTGTGCAAACAGAAAATATATTTTTGTCCCAGTCAGCGAAAACCTCACACTTCCAAACAATGTAAATCTCTAAAGACTATGGCACCTAATGTCCCTGTCTTAGTTAGGGTCTCTACTGCAATGAAACACTGTGACCAAAAAGCAAGTTGGGAAGGAAAGGGTTTATTGGACTTACCCTTCCACATTGTAGTCCATCACAGAAGAAAGCCAGGACAAGAACTCAAACAGGAAAGGAACCTAAAAGCAGAAGTTAATGTAGAGACAATGGAGGAGTGCTGTTTACTGGCTTGCTCCTCATGTCTTGCTTAGCCTGCATTTTTATTGAACCCAGGACCACCAGCCTAGGAACGACACCAACCACAGTAGGCTAGGCCCTCCCCCCACCAATCACTAATTAAGTAAAGACCTTACAGATAGATATTACAGAGCACTTTTCTCAATTGAGGCTCCCTCCTTTCAGATGACTCTAGCTTGTCAAGTTGACATAAAACTAGCCAGCACCGTCCCCTTTTGAGCTGTCCTCAATAGACTACAGAGAAAAGATAGCCATCCACGTTTCACAGTCATTTTGGTGGTATATACAGAAGTATATCCAATAAGTTCAGAGTGTATTTATGTTTATTTAAGACACATTGGGGTTATCAAGATGGCTCAATGGGTAAAGGTACCTGCTGCCAAGTTTGAAGACCTGAATTCAATCCACTGAACCCATATGGTAGAAAGTGAGAACCATCTCCCACAAGCTGTCCTATGACTTGCACACATGCCATGGAAAGCATACTTGTGGAGAGAGAGAGAGAGAGAGAGAGAGAGAGAGAGAGAGAGAGAGAGTGAGAATAAAATAGAATACAACTATTTTTAAAAATTAAAAAAGACATACAGTTTATCTCTGTAGAGATATGTGCCCCAACCCTGTTCTATCTTGAATAAGCTATGTGACTACAAGACCATGACTTCTTAGGCATGCCTTGGGGAAAAGGAGCCATTTTTAATTGATTGTTACTTGACAATTTCAGACACACTTATAATGTATACTGATTTCTCTTTCCCCCAGGCCTCACTCTGATACCTATCAACCTCTCCTTATCCTTACCAGTCTCTTTCTCAGAATCATGACTTCAGATTGGATTTGTTACCCATTTAATTTAAGTAGGGCCATCTGTGTGACCACTGGGTTGGAACTACCTACTGGAGTTTGGTGGAATCCTCAGTGGGTACACACAGAAGCCAATGAGTCCCCATTATCTTCAATCTGTTAATAGTAAACAACTCAGTGCTGATGGGTGGGCCCTTGAGCCCCTCCTCCCGCTGTGCCTCACAGTGGGCCCATTCTTCAGGGGACCCAGTGTGGCTACCAGCAGCTGCTGTGAGATCATGACTGCCTTGGATGTTTCTGGCCCAGAACATAGCATTACCCAGCCATTCTCCCTATATTCTTGTTCTTATATTCTTTCTCACCACCACTCCACTCCTGCTTCTAAAGTTCCCTGAATTTTAAAGGGCATAGGGCTAAGCACTCATCCATCACTTATTGTCAACACCCTGTACGACCATGAGTCACCACTGTTCACTAGAAAGGGAGGCTTCTATTGTTAAGGCTAGAAGGTATAAACATAAATATTTAAAAGGAGCTTGACAATATATCAGTTTAGCTAAACAATAGTATTCAACCCGGAGCCTATGATCTTTCTCCCTGGGCATGGGTATTTGACCATAGACAACCCTCCTGTGGAGCGAGTTTCAAATCCAGAGAGCTCATTATGGTAATGCCACTAATACACAAGGAGGCGCATCATTCCTGGCAAGGTGGTCTTAGAAATCAAAGGATTCCGACAACTGGGGAGATCCTTGCTGCCTTCCCCTTTCCCATAGCATCCTTCATAGTAACTTCTAGACTAAGCAAGCTAGCCCACAGGGAAGAAACCTCCAAATTAGTTCAAGCTTGATTTCTCTGGATCATGAATCCAAGATGTATAATATCTTCAAGAATAGAGTTTTATTGTCTAGTTCTTGTGGACAAGAAGAGAGATGGCAAGAGCCTTTATTGTGTTGGGGAGCTTCTGGAGCCACTGACCAACAACTCGTAAGGAGGTAGCCCATCCCTGGCACTGGGGTTTTTATTTAATAACCCATGACTTCTGGGTACAGGTTCCTCTAGCATTTCATGGTATCTTCTTCCAAACATTTTTTATTATTTCTTAATATTCATTACATTACAATTCCTCCATCACCCAGAAGAACGGTGTTTTACACAGAGGCCGCTGCTTTTCGGAGTTCAGCCATGGATGTTCCAAAACGGACATCTTCTCCATCGGCCTCCACATTGGAGCTTGCTGCTGCGGTCCAGGGGTGGGGGTTCCCTGCTGCTCTTCCACTGAGAGACAAGTAGGCAACACCTTTCTAACACACCTGTCTCACCTTCTCTCCTTCAACTTCATTCCCACTGAAAAACCAAACAAAATTCACAGACTCTGTGGAGAAACGCCAGGAGTTTTGGATGATACATCTGCAGTTTCCATATCATATAAAATTACTCTTGGCATCTGGCTTACACAGGAATCATGGGGGGAAATGGTGTATTTATGTTTAATGGTTAGCTGAAAAACATTAGATCCTGAAATGATAGTATTTATTTTTACAAATTGAGTCATATCTCCTTCCTTAGTGAGATTAGCCACCCCCAAAGGAAATGTGAATACCTATATGTGGGTCGGTAAACCAGACCAGGAAGCTTGGTGGTTAAAGCAGGTCTGAGTCCCCGGAAACTCAGGGTACATACCTGAGATGGTAGGTGGCTCCTTGCTCCCTACCAGATTCCTGGCCTGGAACATGTGCCACATTTCCCACATAAGGAAGGCCCGGAACAGGGTTCTCCATGCTAATGAGGTACCTAGAGACCCTGAGGGTTTAGCCTGCCTAGATTTTCCTTCCTAGACATTCCTCTGTGCAAAAGGTATTTAATCTCAGGCCCACCCTGAGAAGTGGGCATGCATCCATTTTCCACAATTAACAACCAATAAACAGTTTGGAACCAAAGTCTGTCTCTTTCATCAAGAACCACCAGGCGGAGCATGGAGCAGGCCTTCAGCTACGATTTGTTGCTTAATTCTCCCGTAGAAGGCCTCTGCCATACCAGCCACAGCCGCAGCCAAGCCAAATACCATCATCAATGAGCAAAGCTGGAGCTCCTGGCCCTGGGCTAGTCACCATTCTCAGCCCGTAGGCCCCCAACTCTGCTCTCGACTCCTCGGGACTCGGTGGAGCCTTAATGTCCAGGAGTTTGGGAGCCCCCTGCCTTCTCTCAGGCCTGTGGATCCCCAACATTTGGTTCCTGACTTCTCTGTGCTGTTCTCCAGCAGCAATTGGGGGCCTGGAAGCCAGGGAACACCAGCTTCTGCTTTCTCACTTCTCAGACTGGCTTCCCCACCCCCAGAGCAGTGTCCCAGTGCTTCCCTGAAGCCCTGCACCCACTCTGTGGCAGCATGGGATAAGCATTGTCAAGCTCCCTGAGTTTTGCCTCTCACACAGCCATTCCAGCAGCAGAACACAGACCAACACCTATACAATTCTTTAACACAAAACAATATTCTTATAAAGGGGGCTGGAGACACAGTTCAGTAGGGCAAAAGCTCTAGCCAGTCAGGCCTGATGATGACCTAGGTTCCATCCCTGAACCCAGGTAAAAAAGCTAGACATAGCGGTTCGCATCTGTGATACTCAGTGTCATGGTGAGTGAGAAGACAGAGATGGGAGAATCCCCTGAGGATAACCGCAAACTCACAGACCAGCTAGCCCTGACTCCATAGTAGCAGCAGCAGAAACAGAGCCCCTGCCTTAGTGAGGCAGAGAGTGGGTATCACAGATGTGGACCAACTCCCCAAGGTTGTCCTTGGACCTCCACATGAAAGAGTGCTCCCATGCTTGTTCATACATGTACACACCTTTAAAAAGGGCAAACTAGACAATAGTAACTAAAACTAGAACAGTAGACCCCATAGCTAAAACAATGTTAAGACAATTAAACTCTGTTAAGATGCCTGCTCCTGCTCTGGGATGTATACTATCATTCTTCTCTTACACGTCATCTCTGACTGCCCATGCTGACATATATGTGTATTAAACCATTTACTAATAATCTTCAAATTTCCTAAATTATAGTGACAGAGATTTGCATGTCAGGGGCTAGAAACACAGCTCAGTGGTTAGAAGCACATACTGCTCTTACAGAACCCACATAGGGGCTCACAACTCTCTGTAACTCCAGCTCCAGATGAACCCACACCTTCTTCAGACATCTGAGGGTACCAGACACACTCTGAGAGCATAGGCATACATAAATGCAGGCAAAACACCATACACATACAATAAAATAAATAAACCTAAAAAGAAAAAATTTGCAATCATATTTTTCTAATCCATTTATCACTATACATCATAATTGGTCTTCTCCTGACTGAATAGGGACTTCTCAAGATGGAGTAATAATAACTGAACACATAGGCCTCTCTGCTGTCCTTCCCCTTCCACCTTCTGTTTATTGACTGGCTCATCAAGAGAGAACAAGATTTACTTCGGCATTCACACCATACCTGGACCTCATCTTGGGGATCTGGGTTTCAGAAGGCTACGTCTCAACTTGCCTTGTTTAATAACTAGACCACAGTGCTGCATTCGAGAAATAACTCTCACATAACTGACTTCCGTGGTCCTATTTGTGGTTCCTATGTGTTTCCCACAGCCACTCACAGCAGGAGCCCCTTGGATGCAGCGCCAATTTTTTGTCATTGGTCCCTTCCTGACATCTCCTTGATCTGCATACCAGCTCAAGCAGTGGGTCTATGAACATGCAAAGACACTCACTCCCCTATTCCACCACTACCCCTTTCTTTTTTTTTTTTTTTATTTAATTTTTATTTTTTTTTTGATACTTTATTTACATTTCCAATGTTTCCCCCTTTCCAGGTCTCCTCTTTGGAAACCCCCTATCCCCTCCCCCTTCCCCGCCTCTATGAGGGTATTCCACCTCCCACCCACCCGCCCACCCCCTCCTGTATTCTCACCTTGACATTCCCCTTTACTGGGGCCTCTAACATCCTCAGGCCCAAGTGCCTTTCGTCCCCCTGATGGCCAACAAGGCCCTCCCCTGCCACATATGTGTTCCGAGCCATGGGTTCCTCAATGTGTATTCTTTGGTTGGTGGTCCAGCCTCAAGGAGGACGGAGGGGTGGGGGTGTCAGGCCAGTTGACACTGTTGCTCCCTCCATGGGGCTGTAAACTCCCTCAGCTCCTTCAGTCCTTTCTCCCATTCCTCCATCTGGGACCTCACTCTCAGTCCAGCGGTTACTGTAAAGTGAAACTTGGGTGTTCCGAGCTTTTGGGCTAATATCCACTTATCAGTGAGTACATACCATGTTCGTTCTTTTGTGACTGAGTTACCTCGCTCAGGATGATATTTTCAAGTTCCATCCATTTGCCTACAAATTTCATTAAATCATTGTTTTTAATAGCTGAGTAGTATTCCATTGTGTAAATGTACCACATTTTCTGTATCCATTCCTCTGATGAGGAACATCTGGGTTGTTTCCAGCTTCTGGCTATTATAAATATGGCTGCTATGAACATAGTGGAGCATGTGTCTTTATTACATGTTGGAGCATCTTCTGGGTATATGCCCAGGAGTGGTATAGCTG
>JAPYYD010005273.1:0-12293 GCA_028551405.1 Uromys caudimaculatus | reverse complement strand
ACAAAGGAGCTAAAACCACCCAGTGGAAAAAAGACAGCATTTTCAACAAATGGTGCTGGTTCAACTGGTGGTCAACATGTAGAAGAATGAGAATTGATCCATTCCTATCTCCCTGTACAAAGCTCAAGTCCAAGTGGATCAAGGACCTCCACATAAAACCAGATACACTGAATCTAATAGAAGAGAAAGTGGGGAAAAGTCTCAAACACATGGGTATAGGGGAAAAGTTCCTGAACGGAACACCAATGGCTTATCCTCTAAGATCAAGAATCAGCAAATGGGACCTCGTGAAATTACAAAACTTCTGTAAGGCAAAGGACACTGTCAATAGGACAAAACGGCAACCAGCAGATTGGGAAAAGATCTTTACCAATCGTATGTCAGGTAGAGGGCTAATATCCAATATATACAAAGAACTCAAGATGTTAGACTCCAGAGATCCAAATAACCCTATCAAAAAATGGGGAACAGAGCTAAACAGAGAATTCTCAACTGAGGAAACTCGTAGGGCTGAGAAGCACCTAAAGAAATGCTCAACATCCTTAGTCATCAGGGAAATGCAAATCAAAACAACCCTGAGATTCCACCTCACACCAGTCAGAGTGGCTAAGATCAAAACCTCAGATGACAGCAGATGCTGGCAAGGATGTGGAGAAAGAGGAACACTTCTCCATTGCTGGTGGGATTGCAAGCTGATACAACCTCTCTGGAAATCAGTTTGACGGACCCTCAGAAAAATGAACATAATACTACCTGAGGACCCAGTTATTCCACTCCTGGGCATATATATCCAGAAGATGCTCCAACACATATTAAAGACACATGCTCCACTATGTTCATAGCCGCCATATTTATAATAGCCAGAAGCTGGAAACAATCCAGATGTCCCTCTACAGAGGAATGGATACAGAAAATGAGGTACATTTACACAGTGGAATACTACTCAGCTATTAAAAACAATGACTTCATGAAATTCTCAGGCAAATGGATGGAACTTGAAAATATCATCCTGAGCAAGGTAACTCAATCACAAAAGAATGAACACGATATGTACTCACTGATAAGTGGATATTAGCCCAAAAGTTTGGAATACCCAAGATTTCACTTCACAGAAACCATTAGGCTGTGAGTGACGTCCGATGGAGGAGTTGGAGAAGGGACTAAAGGATATGAGGGAGTTTGCAGCCCCATGGAGAGAGCAACAGTGTCAACTGGCCTAACTTCCCGATGCTCCCAGACACTGGATCACCAACCAAAGAATACACATGGAGGGACCCATGGTGCTGGCCACATATGTGGCAGAGGAGGGCCTTGTTGGCCATCAGTGGGAGGAGAGGCCCTTGAGCCTGAGGGTGTTAGATGCCCCAGTATAGGGGAATGCCAGAGAGGGAAGACAGGAAGGGATGGGTGGGTGGGTGGGGGCATATCCTCATAGAGGCAGGAGAGGGGCGAGGGGATAGGGAGTTCCAAAGGGGAGATCTGGAAAGGGGGAAACATTTGAAATGTAAATAAAGTACTAAAAAAACAACAAAAAAAGAAAAGCCAAAGATAAATAAGTAAATAGATGAGATAGATGGATGATAGACAGACAGATAGATAATAAAGACTGTACAAAGACCTCCACCCTTGAATTTTTATGTCTTATGAATGGCACAAGTTTACTTATTCACCATCATACACAATGTTTCTTCCTGTTTGAAGTTTCAGAGGTCTGCCCCCCTATAATGGGTCTAATCTGACACACCAAGGAACAAACATAGAGGTTCTACCAACATTTCTAAGAACTATCCATTCTAAGTATGTGTTCTGATGCTGGGAAAATGACCCCAGAATTGGTTCATGGACCCAGTGGACCCATTCTGTACTGGGACTTGAGCCAGAAATTTATTTTCAGGCCATAGATACCCTCATGTTAAGAGGTCACATGGAACTTTTGGGTCTCCAAGTCAGCAGTCCTTAAAATATCTAGTCATTCCCCTTCCCCAGTGAACAGTAATCATAGTAAATGAGCCAGTGGTCTCTTTGGGAACCAAGTTAGAGAATCCTGCTGGATATATTTTTTATGGTGTGGCAGGGTCCTCTCTTGGGAATTCTGAGTCTGAAAACTGGTTCATGTCCAGAAACTGGGCAAGGGGGTCAACATTTTTTATTATCAAAGTTGCACTCAGCATTGTACGTTTCTAAACTCCTTTGTTTTGCAGAGATGAGTAATGTCATTGTCAACTGCTCATCTATCTTGTCCCTAGTGTCCTGGGTCCTAGTCACCCTCCTCATAACACTCTACAGGTTATGAGGTATATCCACTCTAACCTTGGACTCATTATAATTAAGCATCTCATGGTGTAACCAGAGCTGCAGTGACTGAAGAACCATTCTCTGTGATTTCCATGTCTTATCATCCTTATCATCACTATTAAGAATCTCTTTCAGGCAGGCTTGGTGGCTCAGGCCTTTAATACGAGCACTCAAGAAGCAAAGGCAGGTAGATCTCTGAGTTCAAGGCCAACCTGGTCTACAAATCGAGTCCCAAGACAGCCAGGACTACATGGAGAAACCTTGTCCCAAAAAAACAAAACCAAAAACAAACAAAAAAAGGAGCAAAAAACAAAACAAGAACAAAAGAGCTCTTTATTTTAAATGTTTAGTGTTTATTTAATTGTTTTATTTGTGTGTGGTGGGGAGTGGATGGATGGAAACTCATGTGTAGGGACATGTCATGACATGAGTATGTTGATAAGAGGACAGCTTACAACTTACTGGGAAGCCATGATGCATTTCAAGTCACTCACCAACCTATTTCCTGTGGTATTGATAAAGTTTACTCTCGGTTTTCTATTCGAATATATCTGGGCATATGGCTTTCTGTCTGTTTGCACGTCCACTTCATCCTTGAGTGGTTCCAGTCATTACCTGTTTTTCCCATAAGAAATTCTTATGTGAAAATATGAGTGAGATATTAAAAATCAAATATTTACAATTAGAAAATCATAAAGATACTTATTTTAAAACAATTCTTTGGTATATATGTAACTTTAAAGGTGAGAGGTTGGAGAGATGGTTCAGTGAATAAGAGCATTGGCTGCTCTTTCAAAGGACCTGGATGTAATTCCCAGCACCTATGCAGTACACATGCATGTATAGAGGCAAAACACTCATATTTTTAAAATCTTTAAAAGAAAAAGATGAAAGCAAATTTTCATACATATGGACAGATGTACCTGTTTGCTTTACATAAAGAATCAAAGCTTGGCTGAGTGAGATGGTACAACATTTAAGAACAGTGTATGTGGTAGGGGCAGGCTGATCTCTGAGGCAGGAGTCAGGCAGATTTCACAGTGATTTCCAGGCCAGCCAGTGTAAATCACGAGACTCTTTCTCAAAAATAAATTAAATTTTGGTTGAATATTTTTACTACCTGACATGGAGCGTGTTCAATATTTTTCTACATTAATCAATATTTTGAATTTGTAGTCATCAATGCTGAGGCCATCATTTGGCATAAATGTACCATATAAAACAGCAGAAGTATATCTAGGGAACATTTCAGAAACTATTCAGAATTCTGTCCCAATCCTAAACCATAATCCATTGAACAATTTTGTATAAAATTCCATTTAGCAATGCAAGCAGAAGTTTTTTAAAAGCCAACATTCTTACTTAATACAGTCCAAAGACAGACTTACATGCTGAACAATGATGATAGGAAAATATTAAGTCTTTATTTTCTGTAATTTATCATTATGACCCAGAACTGCAGAAAACTCTGTATATATGGAAAGGAAAATGCAATTTATAGTGTACAGCAATCTCAGATCTCAGTGGAAATGCTTATTCAGTGTTCACTGGCCAGGAAAGCATAGATAGACATTACTTGACACAGTGTGTGTTCAGATCGAATACTGCAGTAAAGTCACAGTGCAGTACCTACAAGTCCCACCAGAAACTACTTGGGTTCATTGTGTGCTTGATTTTGAGTTAACGGTTGTGATGCATTCAGAACGTTTTCACTATTGCTAAATTTTTATGACTTACACATTTGATTACTGGATTCTATTTTGTTTTGGAGCTTCTGGGTGTGGTTGTGCACACACTTTTAATCCCAGTACACAGGAGGCAGAAGCAGATGGATCTCTGGTTTAAGGCCAGCCTAGTTGACATAGTGAGTTATAGGACAGCTGCTTGACTAGATTCCCTTCCCCCCATTCAATTGACATTGAATTCGTTATGTGCCTCAAACTTGGAATCCTCCTGCCTCAGCATCCTGAGGCCTGAGATTATAGGCATGTGCCACCAGCAGCTATCATTTTCTTCATCTTTCAAATAGCCATCATAGTGACCTACTAGCTAACAGTCACTTCCACTGGGGTCTTTGATAGAACATTACACACTAATCACACAATAGAGTTCCCATGTCACTCAATTCTCTCTGGTTTATGTTCTTCCCCTTGATTCAGCACCTTCAGGGTCTCGTTTCCTTACTCATTCAAGTAAACTTCACATGGACATCCTGGCTAAATGCTTCATCTCCTAGCTAAAATATATTATGAGTTAATCCTATGAAGAATTATGGGTTTAATATCCAGGAGGCAAGTTGGTAGTATATTTTGAGGGAAAATCAAGTGGCCTCTCCATTTCTTCAAGTAAGAAAAATAAAATAAAAATAAATTTAAAAACTGACTTCTACAAGAGAGAAGTACTAATGCAGACAGGTTTGTCAACCACGGCCATAACCATCCAGGCTCAGGGAGCAACCTAGAAGAGGAAGCAGAAAGAATTAAGAGCCACAGGATGAGGAAAGAATACTGTAATATTCTGTCTTCTGGACATGATACAGCTGTTGTACCAATAAGCTCTTAGCAGCTATGGTTACTTGCACAAGATCAAGCCAGACAAACCCTCAGCATGGATGGGAAGGATCTCATCAGGACCCATTCCTTACTGAGGAGCTATTGAAAGTTGGTAGTTGAGAGGCAGACAATTGCTGAAAGATCCAGAGGTGACTAGAAGGGAGAAATGGAAATGGGTCTAATATTTCATTGTATACACTTATAAAATTCTCAAATAATAAAAATAATAGTGAAGACACAGACATTTCTGTAGATACACAGGGAGCTCAGGGAAATCAGAGATTTGAGCTTCTGAAGCTTGTTGACCCAGGGTCCTATTTCTTCCCATTCAGAGCCCAAATTTTGGTAGTCAGAATTTGAAGTTAGAAATAAAATCTCTACGGTGATACTGCTCTCAATAGTAAGCCCTGGATCAAGTCCTTTGCTCTTCCACTCTCTAGTTATAGAGCTGGCGTTTTCATTCTCTGCTGTCACTGGCACCCTCTGGCTTTTATACTTCACTCCTACTTTATGAGTCATCATCCTCATCCTTTCGTGTCACCTCCATTTCCTGAATGCTCTGCTATACAGACATCTGATTCTGTAGTTTTTAATTTTCATTTACTGCTAGAGTCATAAAACACCTAAGATATGGTATCTTGGAAGACACTGCTTTCTGTAGATAACCCTCCACAAACTAATAGTCAGTGAAAATGTTGACAATTGCATTACTAGACATTAACACCCCACTCATCACCAGGAATGGGTCCTCAGAATCAGCAGAAATTTTTGCTACCATGTTCCAGCTTACCTAGGACCATGTTGCCATGGTTACCATGGTCAACTGTCATACATTATCTTTTCTGTAAAATAAACTGGTCCTAAAATTGGTAAATAGGTGTTTTATCAGGGAATATACCAAGATATGGCATGAGTGAGGAGCAAAAGAACCAGGGCTTTCAAGGACAATGTTGATTTATAACGAAGGCACAAGAGAGGCCTCAGCTCCCTGTAGAACTCTGAAGCTGGGAAACCCTATCAGAAGCATCTCGCTAAGGAGAGGGTCAACTGGACAAATAAATGGTAAACAATTGAGTCTTTGTTATCTCTTCTTGACTTAAGAAAGATAAGCTCAAGTCATTGTAAGTAGTGAGTGATTCCAGACCCCAAATGCCTCTATTTCAGAAGGCAAAACCTGTTAGTCAAAGACAGAGCACTCCTCAAAACCCAGTCCTGTCCATCTTAATGCAATGCACTCCCCTCTTCCACCACCCGTCCTGGGTGAGTAAATCAGGAAGCCTGAAATCCCAGAGAAGAATCTTTAAAAAGAAAATGACTTTCACCTACAAATAATCAAGTTGGCTATTTTCACATATCTGTGTCTTTTGTGACACTTTTATGCATCCCAAGGATCTTCTCTCAGCACTGTGAGTATAGTTTGGAAACAAAACTTATTTGAAATAAATCATGAAACCTAAAATGTAATCGAGAAAATCAGCAACAATACCTACTGCTACACATCCTGCATGGAAATGCAGTCCTACTGCTCTGCAATGAACTCTTCCTAATCAGTTCTGGACTTCCTAAAACAATGGGACGAGATGGGATGGCGAAGCTGTCATTTGTATACCCTCCCTCGGTCCTCTAATGGAAAGCCTCCTTCCTCTGCAGAGTCACTCCTGACAATGCTAATGATTCACTTTAAAGCAGTATCTGGGCTATGATTCGTGACATGCAGACTGGTTAGATGGGAGGGTTCGGCAGGTTTCTGGGGAGTGTCTTGGATGCAGAAACGCCTTGAAGACAGCACTTTATTATATTTAGGACAAGTATGACATCCCACTTCAAGGGAGAGGCCCCTATACATATTGAGAAGGGATTTCTGTGGTTTAAGTGAGGAGGAGAACTTGGTTGAAAAGAATGTCTCTGTGTGGTTCTTTTTTTTTTTTTTTTTTTTTTTTTTTTTTTTTTTTTTGAGGTGATATAAAGATGGGAAGCGGAGAAGTGGAGGCAGGAGGCAGGAGGATTATGGGTAACGGAGAATTCTGCCTGAGGGTATATGCCTGCTTTGCCTATTCCTGTATAACTAGAATATTTATAATTCAAATACTTATCTTTAATAATTAAAAACCAAGGAACATTAAAGACAAAGAGTAGAGAATATTACGTACACATGTGTAGGTGCTATGCATTAAATCCCCACCCTTGCAAAATACAGCAAGAGGTGGCTTTTAAAGAAGGTTAAAAAGTGAATATTTTAAATGTCTTGAAAACAGAATTTCTAATTCACTCCAGTTCTGCCAGGAGTGATACCTTGACTTCTGATTCCTACACACATCGTCAGTCATAAGGCTAGGAACTAAAAATACCCAGTGTGGTAGTTTGACATCGGCACATCAACAATTAAAAAGGATACAAATATTTCAGATTTTCAAAGCTGTAAGATTTCCCCCCAAGATTTATGAAAACATTAGGTTTGCCCAGGAAAGAGAAAAGTCATTTTCAATTGTTTTCACTGACTCCTCAGGAGCGCTGTCTATGTAAACTGCTACTCACAATGGAATGTAATATTCTCCACAGCCAGGAACTCTCTCTGATCCTCTGCCTCTCCTCAGACAGCAAAGACACAAAGAAAAACAGCCATTGCTGTGAATTGGAAAGAGGGTTTGAAAGGAGAAAGAGACCTCAACTGTGCCCCCTGGTACTCTAAAGCTGTCAATTATGACTATGATTACAATGAAAATTCTGAAATAAAAACAATTTATTGTGGAGAAGTAACTGCATTTAACAACAAAAACAAAGAAAAATAATGAGCAATAAAAGGGTGATGATGCAACTGAACTGTTGAAATAGTAACTATATGTATATGCATATGTGTGTATGTATAAATATATAAATGGATATGTATAAACATATATATTGTGTTATTTTGACATATATATATATATATATATATATATGTTATTTCAACCTAACAGTCAATGCTAATGGTGATAATTTTTTAAAATTTTAAAACAAAGTAAAATAAAGTAATAAACTAACAGAGCCCAGTTGTTTATGCTACAGAAAGCAGAATACTTAGCAGCCAAAATATGAACAAATAAAGA
This sequence comes from Uromys caudimaculatus, assembly GCA_028551405.1. Taxonomy (NCBI): domain Eukaryota; kingdom Metazoa; phylum Chordata; class Mammalia; order Rodentia; family Muridae; genus Uromys; species Uromys caudimaculatus. The sequence goes on along the minus strand of JAPYYD010005273.1, from coordinate 4,360 downwards.
TTGTGGGGCTGATGTCAGAGAGTCATTGTTTTTGAAGAATGTGATTTCCATGGCAGTGAGTTTACACAAGATAGTTTCCACTTGTGTCTAAAAGCAGAGGTGTTAATATTTACACCTTTGCTAATTATGCCGAGGAGGAGATTAATGAAGAATTAACTGTTCCTATCATTTTACCTTCCCATCACTCCACTCAGTTCCTAGTAGAACATTTACCCAACCTGACAACAATATGGTGCGGATGCAGAAGTAAAAGAGACACACAGACCCTCTGTCCGCTCTCCTTCACCTAGGTCTGGAAAGGTGAGTGACAACCAGAGGTGGCTCAGGGATTACAGGCAGGGAATAAAACAAAAGGTTTTGTGAAGACGCATATTGCTCATAATGCTCTTTAAAAAACAAAAAACAAAAAAACCAGGAACTAGGTTTGGGTTGCCATAATGATCCCACAAAAAAACATCTTTTATCCACCCAAGAAGTTGCTGCTTCTGTGCTAAGGAAAAATGGCCAGGTGTAATTGTTGACCAATAAAATAACACCATCAGTTAAACCCAACTATGGGGGCCCAACTAGCATTAACAGATCATAAGAAAATAAGAACCTACCAGCTGGGGAACTGGTACGAAGGGAATAACAAAATTCTCCTGCAAATATGTCTTGTTAATTAAAAGCAATTCTGGTCTTGTAAATGCCAAGGTTCTAGAATTTCCCCCAAAGCCAATGTGTAAAAGAATTGGTCTACATTCTGTTGCACTGCTGAAAGCTGGTAAACCTTTCCAGGGTGGAGCCTAGTGGGAGGTCTTCCTGTCATTGGATGCATACATTTGAAGAGGAAGATTGGATCTCAGTTTCCCCCAGTCTCTCTTTGGTTCCCAGCTGTGTTTTGTCATGTGCTCACATCACAAGGTGCTGCCTCATCATGGTACTGCCACTTCCCAGACTGGGAGTCAAAAGCAGACCTTTCTTCTCTATAAGCTAATTTTTCCAGGTATCAGTTCTCACAAAAGAATAATGACGGAGGCAGTTATGATGGTGCACATTGTTTTGCCTAAAGATGGGATATTTGAATGAACACGACACTCCTCTCCATGTTCAGTTTGCTGCCATATCTGGAGAGAGTTTGAAACTTCACAATTGCCATTGTCTTAAAGATGAAGTGGAGGCTCACACAGAGGGGCCCTTATCTACTTCCACTCTTGCTGTTTGTCTTATATCCTGATTAGCTTTCAACAAAGGGCAATCATAATTAAATTCTAAGGCAATGGATGAAGTCGCCCACACCATCGTCTGACTAGCTGCAGAGGATGATGGTGCCAATGACAATGTAACCCTGCTTTCCTTTGATTCTGGCTCAACAGCATTAACTCCCTGACCCCCTGCAGCTGTCAGTGCCACGGGCTGCTTAAGTGCTGTGCTAAAGCATTTCTGTTTTATTTGTTCTAAATTTACTGGCTATTAATTTCACAGTGTGACCTCCTAGTCTCTCATTAGTTGACAGATTTCACTATAGCCTTCAAAAAGCTAAAGATTCCCATAAGTGTGTTCCTTTCCCTGTGGTTATCTGGCCACCTTCCATAGCATATGAAAATGAATATTTAAATATCCATGGTATCTTGTTTTGAAATTCCTGGTACATACATGTTCATTATATTTAAGAATTTATTCCATTTTTTAAATTTAATAAAGACTAGCAGTCCTAACCCTCTTTCTCATTTTCTGACAAATTCTAAGAGAAACTTACATTTTATAATGAATAGTTTCCACAGTGTTGAGTAATTTAAAGCTCTTACTTGATGGTGTTCTCATGTACTCATACTGAGGGAGAAGGCATATCTTCTATTGTCGTAAGGTGAGAAAGGTGAGTTCACAGAGCCTGGCTGTCATTGCCATCTCCTCTAGATATCTCTCAAGGTTGTGAACCTCCCATTTCTGGTCTAGATCTTAGATTTCAGAAGAAAAATAGCTCATTTGTTGGTGTTCCAACCAATACCAGAAGTAACATTTTTCTGCTTGTGAATGAATGTATGAATCTCTATACTATATGGACTCCAGGTTCCATGGGATTTGTGGTATTCTTTTTTGAACAACTGTACCTATCTATCTTGCAGAAATGCCACCTTTGCTCCATCTAGGAGCTTGAGGGCAGCATCCCTTGGTACTGTCAGCCCAACCTTAATGAAAGCTCACCAGTACAGGTAGCATTTCAAAAACTCAACTCTGTAGCATTTACCTCACTACCAGTCTGTTCATAAAAGCCACAGGGGATCTGTAGGAATGGTAAAAATTAGAAACAATATAAAATCTTGTATGAATGAATAACAATTTCTCCAGATCAACTATATACAATTTTCAATTGGAGTTTGGCATGGTGATGCATACATTTAATAGCAGCACTCAGCAGGTAGATCATTGTGAGTTCAAGGTCAGCCTGGTCTAACAAGTGAAGTGGAGGACAGCCAGGGCCTTCTACAATGAGAACAAAGAATTCTTAAGCACTGAGCCACCTCTCCAACCCTTAGTTTTTATTCTTTGTCCTAGCTTTTGCTTTATAATGAGGATCACACTCTAAGTATCATGCCTTTACCCTCAATAAATTACAGTAGCACAGATTGTGCCATATTTTTATAAATATATCATGAAAGCTGTTTAATAAAGGTTGTGACAAGCAGTTCCCTCCAGTTCCTAGGATTCTGTTGCAAGCAAATAAAAAGAAAGACATCGGTAAGATTATGTCACATTAGGAACTATAGTCACGTTGACTGGTGGTCTGGAAATAATAAGTGTCTATTGCTAATTCATTGTTAAGTTGGGGACAATAAGCATCTATAGACTAAGGACTAGGAGTAGGTCTAAATAAAACACCCAAACTCAAGCCCTGATGGAGAAAGTAAATAGCTGCAAGCCTTCTAAATGAGCAAGAACTCAACACAATCAAAGACCGCAGGTAGGAAATTTAAATGGAAGGAGAATTAATTTAATTTAGATAAATCTATGATCATTTCCTCATGAGAAAACCATTCCTGTCAAGTAATAGCAAAGTTGAACCAGGATTGAAGGCAATGGCTGATGCCTGCTGAGCACTGATGCACAAATCGCTGCAGAGATTTTTTGAGTTTCTATTGTCTCATAGTCACCAGTGTGTCTACCTGGTGGCAGGGTGATGTGATATCACCTGATCAGTGCTTCTGCCCTGAGGTGATGCTTGGCTTCAGCTATGAAGGCTGATGATGTCAACTCTCTCTCAAGTCCAAACAAGTCCCTCCTCTTCAAACGGGCAACAAAGAGCAACAAACTAGAATCTACATGTGGCTCTGGCAGTGTCATTCTCAAATAAACAGCAGAGGCAAAATTGTAAAGGAAGAAGTAGATAATACTACTTAGTTTTATTTTAAAAGTATCCAATACGTACAGGTCACAAATGATACTCAATAACTGCTTGACATTGAAATCACAGTTAAGAAAAATATCTATCTGATAACTTAGCAAATTTGATAAAAGGGGAAAGTGAACTTTGAATAGCATGCAATGAAGACATGTGCCAACAAATCCATTTATATATACATAGATATATACATTTATATATGTGTGTGTATATATACATTATATACTTCTACATATACATATACCATACTTATTACTATGCAAGCATGGCTTCATTTTTACCTAGAGTAAAAACAAGCTATAAAATAGAACAGTACCTAAAAAACAGCAATGAGGGTTGAGAGATGGCTCAGTGATTAAGAGCACTGACTGTTCTTCCAGAGGTCCTGAGTTCAATTCCCAGCAACCACATGGTGGTTCACAACCATCTGTAATGAGATTGGACGCCCTCTTCTGGTGTGTCTGAAGACAGCTACAGTGTACTCACATACATACAGACATAAATACATACATACATCTTTTTTAAAAAAAGCAATGAGGTTTTTGCCATGCTTCTAATGGAGAAAAGCTGACCAGATGTGCAGTCTCTGGTGGAGCCGCGGCCTGTAGCTGCTCCAACAGGCGGAAAAGGTGCAGTGTCGGGCGACGGCCGGAAACCTCAGCTTGGGCCACAGGGCCCCACAGCTAATCTGCGCCGGGACAAAGATCCCTCGCCGGAGATCGCAAGACCCAGCAGAGGGCCAAAGACACGCCCCACAGCTCACCAGGTACTGCCCCAAACCTGCGAGATTCAGGGACCGAGGTAGGCGGGCCTAAAAACCCCCCTGGATCCCAAAAGCGGGCGCCTGTGGCAGGAAACTTCTGCCTGGGACACTAGGATTCCATAGACAGGCAGCTCTGGGAGACAATCCTCTCTCTCCCAGGAACGCAGAAAAGCTCATAGCAGGGGCAACGCGTCCCCAGAGCTCACTGACTCTGCCCG
>JAPYYD010005272.1:0-12294 GCA_028551405.1 Uromys caudimaculatus | reverse complement strand
GAAGCAGAGCAGAGAGAAGCAAGCTTGAAAGCTGTCTCCAGGGGAACATAGGCCTCCAGCTTAAACCCAAGATTTGACTTTAAGTTGTTTGTTTTACGGCTCCCAGACACCCCTTCCTCAGAATCCCTCTCCAAGCCAAGGCTGGTCCTTGGCAGCTTCTATTTGTTTGCCAGATTGACTTTCACTCTTTGACTCTCAGTTTATGAATGTCTTCTCCAGTTCCATGAGATTTTTAGGGTTACAAGATCTCTGGATCTTGTTTTACAATCTAGTCAGATTATATCAGTACTCATAGTATATATTATTATGAGAGTCATTTGGACTGCTCTGATCAAGAAAGCAAATGAACTCTTCTCATGATACTGGGGTTTGTGTTATATAGTTTATGATTCTTGTAAAAAATAAATAAATGAAAACTACATATGACAAACCCAAATCCAATATTAAGTGGAGAAAAATTCAAAGCAATCCCATTACAATCAGGAGTGAAATGAAGCTGTCAATGAGCCCCCATTCCTTTTTAATGTAGTGCTTGAAACACAACCAGTGAGACAAGAGATGGAAATTAAGAAATCAAAGGGATACGTATTATAAAAGTAGTAAAAGCATCCCTATTCGCAGATGATACAATTTTATACATAAGAGATCTCAAAAATACTACCAAAAACTTTTAGAAACAACCATTTCGGTAAAGTGGCTGGATATAAAATCAGCTTACAAAAATAAGGCATATTTTAGTTACCACTAACAAACATTTTTGTCAATGCCGTCCTAATGAAAATACCCACATCATTCTTCATGGAAATAGAACCAAATCCTAAAATTTGTAGGCAAGTAAAAAACACTCTAGGCAGCTAAATCAATCCTAAGCAAAAGGAACAATAATGGAGGTATTACTATTCCATATTTCAAGATATATTATAGAGCTACACTAACAAAAACAGTATGGTACTGGCCCAGAAACATATATGTAGGCCAATGGAACAAAATAGAAGACTCAAACACGAATACAGGAAACCACACCTTTATGATGTTTGACAGAGCTTCGTACATGTACTAGAGAGAAATCAGAATCTTCAAAAATGGGTGCTAGGAAAATTGGATTTCCACACACAAAAGAATGAAATTAGATCCATATCTATCACACAAAGAAAATATAGGTAGGACACTGTAGGATATAGATATAGGAGGTAACTTTCTTAATAGAATGATGTTTCCTTAGGAATTAAAGCCAACAACTGACAAGTTGGACGTCATAAAACTTAAATGCTTCTGTATAACTAAAGAAACAATAAATTGAGTCAAGGGAAAGCCCATTGAGTGGGAAAGAATCTCTTCCAGCCATACATCTGACAGAGGATTAATATCCAGATTCTATAAAGGAATAAAAAAGCTAAAAAACCAAAAGGCCTGGCTGAAAAATGGGCTAGGGCTCTGAATATAGTGTACTCAACAGAAGAGTAAAGACAAGTAAGAAGTATCTCCAAATGTATTCATCATCCTTGAAAATTAGGAAAATAATATTAAAATAACTTTGAGATTTCTTGTCGCAGTGATCATAATGGCTAAGACCAATAGAACAATGGACAATAAACAATGGATAACATATGGTAAAGGAAGAAGCTTCATTGACTGACTGACAGAGAGGATGCTAACTGGCATAGACAACATGGAATTCAAACAGAGAATATCCAAGGAGCTAAAAGTTAATCTACCCTATGACCTGACTGTGTCAGTTCTTGGCATATTCCCAAAAGAATTCTACAAATACTTGATCAGCCACATTCATTTCTGCTTTATTCACAATAGCTAGGAGATGGGAAGAAAACAAATATTCTTCAAGGGACAAATTTATAATAAAAATGTGGTACATAAAAACAAAGGAAAATTCCTCAGCTATAAGGAAAAATTAAATCATAAAAATGGCAGATAAGTGGGTGGAACTATAAATAATATATTGAGTGAAGTAACCCCAATGCTGTGCGTTCACTTTCATGAGGTTCTTACCTCCAGATCTTTAGATATGACCATGTAACCTGGAGTAACCCCAGAATATAGGAAAGTAGAAAATGGAGGCAGAGATGGAAACAGCAAACTACAAGTGGCTTGAGAGGGAAATGGGAAAAAATGTAACGAGTCTCGGAATGGTAATGGGGGGGGGGGAGAATTCAATTCAAAAGAACAGGAGGGAATGGTGATAAATAACACTAAGGATGTTTGATAAATTCTTAAATAATTATTTATGTACCTAAAATTTTATATATAATGCATATAAATGTAGGTGCATGCTTAAATAAAGCTTAAATGACGTTATTCTTAACTTTCTTGTCCAGAGCTTGAATTTAATTTCAGTCTTCTATTCAGTTTCTGTTCCATTATATTTGGGATTCTGAATATTTTTTTCTAGCATTTCAGCAACTCATCTTCTTTGTTTTCTGGTTTTGAGAAATTGTCAGTTTATTTATTGGGCCTTTGTCTCACATTGTTTTGCATAAACGAGTGTGTGTGTGTCCTGCAGTTTGCAGTTTTATTCCTGTCTCTTTACTTGAGTCTCCCTGGTAGGCCATCCTTTCTTGTACTTCAGTCTGGGGCAATGTCATCTGCAGTAAGGATGACAGTGATGACTTGACAGAAGTCCCAATGTCAGCCCCAGAAGCTACTGTACTCTTAATGGTGCTGATCTCTGATAAGGATTTGAGACTGTAGTATGAGTAGGGTCTTTGTTGGGTAAAGCAGTGTGTTTAAGTAATAAAGTGAACTGAGTAATTGAGTACAGAATAAGGTAATAAAACGAGGAAAACAGAGGTGGATGTGTTAGAGCTATCCGAAGCCTCAGAGACATTATTGTGTATTGTTTGCAGTAAAGAAAGGTATCTAACAAGATACTAGCTACAATTCACAATTTGGATATTTAAGGCACAAAAGTATATACATTTGGGGAAATTTTAAAAAATTTAAAATTTAAAAGGCATAGAAAATATAAATAAAAAATTCAGATAGAAAAGAATAGAAATACAAGTGGAGAATAATAGAAAATAAAAGGTATTATATTGTAAATTAATGTTTCTTCCTGGTTGAGAAGAGCCTACTCCCTGTGTGTACTTGTGTACCATTCATCTGGGTATTCTTCACCAGCTTACATCACAAGTTCCCTGTGATCTGTACAGCTCCAGCCTGCTGTGGCCATGGTCAGGGCTAACTAGGGTGTTTTAGAGTCAGCCTCCCCTACCACACTTCTGCTGTTCTGCATAGCATAAACAACTTGGAATCTGTTCTTAGGTGCAAACCAGGCACCTGGTTCTACATTCTGCTCATGTTCTTACTCTGAGGTGTATAGGGAGGGCACTTCTTACTGGGGTTGTTCTATATGTTTCTGGCCATGCTGGGGGCTAAATATCTTCAGGGTACTTTCCTCTTGGGCCATGGTACTTTGATTAGAGCTGGCTTTCCAACTACCTCCTGACCTTGTCACCTCTTTCTTTCCTGCCAGATCCCATCCTAGGTACAAAGCTGCCATGGGGAGGCAGACTACAGGCATCCTTCACTCCATGCTGCCCCTGACACAGACACTCTTCTATTTTTAATCTTTTTAAAAAAATTTGGCAAAAGTTATGATCTATGCCATCTGGAACTAAAACATTACAATGCCTACTTCATAAAGGGAAGTAAACACATGTGTGGACATCTGCACAGTGGCTGTCCCTCTGGGTCCTCAGCTTAGTACATCCTCCCCCTCCAACTATGGCCTGTTACCCTTTCTTAAAGGAGTTCTTCCAGTATCCAATCTAATCTTTCCTAATGTTTCCCAATTTAAAGGCCTATCTAGAGACTTAGGAGTTCATCAAAGTAGCTGTGAGATATATCAGGTAAACCCACCAGGTTCTGAGGTACTGAGCAGATGTTAAACATTATTTAAAAACATTACTAAACTCTGCTGGATTTTTGTGTCAATATTAGTTACCTCTTTGATTATTTTCCTGTAAATAAGCAAAAATGTTTGGGTTGGAACAATTTGACTCCTCTATTGACAGTTGCTCAACTCTTTCCTGGTGCCCTGGTTGTCTTGAGCAAAGGATTATTAGTCAAATGCCCATCTAGCTTTCCCTCAGACCAACCCCCTTGTACACTCGCATGTTTCTTGAACTGCATGCTAATTGCAGATACAACACAAATTCAGTTCCTAGGGGCGTGTCTCTAGTCATGACTGTTTGAGGTTTCAGTTCATAGCAAATATTTTGTGTTTATTTCTAGATGACCCAGCAGCTTTATTCATTCTGACTGAATAAAGGAATACTACACATGGTGGTCTAGCAAAGAGATTGTTGTGACTGACATAAAGGAAGCAAGCTACAATTCTTGTAAACACAATTTATGATTGACATGGAGGTCTTCTGTGGTGAGTGCAAAAGCCCCCTCTTCCGTATGTATAAGAAGGGTGCTTGATCCAGTTTGAAGTCATTTTGGAGATATCCTCCTATGTATACAGCCTTTCTTGGTATTTCAACAGCAGATCAACTAAAAGTTTCCCCCAAATGGCTCTTTCTTGCTTTCTTTTGATACTCATCATTAATAAAATGAACCAAGATGTGAGCATGAAGAAGGCAAAGGTGATTGTCGTGATGACAGAGGAATTAATGGAAGGCTAAGCTGTTGATGTAATTGAGCCAAGTGGAGCCAATAGCTTGGACAACCACAGAAGAGCCACAAGATTAGCAGCTGAGAGGCAACAGCAATAACGGCAGAATTAGCATCAGAGGCAAAGGAATGGAGAGGGATGTTACCTCAGCAGCAGCAGCAGCAGCCTTGCAGGTAACTATAGCAACAAAAGGCATCTGAACAATTTGGGAGAGTAGCCAGGGCAGGAATTGGAGAGGGGGTGGGGGTAAAAGAGCAGATGAGAGAGTTCAGTGAGCTGAGATTGAAAAAGACAGAAGGCCATAAAGAGTAAAGGAAGGAAAACTCAGGCCTTGGTCACTAAAAGAGTTTCAGGAAGTGGCCAAGCATTAAGTTTAAAGAGTCTCAGAGAGCTCTAACATTGGCCACTCCCATTGGCTGGCAAATCCAGACAATCCCAATAATCTCCAGACATATAGCAAAGCGATCTCTCCCTCCACCACCACTCCCCCCCCCCCACCTAAAAAGCCTTGACTTCTGAGCCTTCACAAGGGCCTTAACACTAGAAGGCATCACTGGCTGCTGCTGACAGTCTGCTCCTTAGCAGTTCTTCCTATCAAACACAGGGTCACAAATGCTGCAAAGACCACCACTAGAAGAACTTCTTCCCTAGCCCCTGTTTCTATCCAGTAAGGAAAATTTCTTCTAGACAGCTCTAGACTGTAAACTCTAAACTCCAGGCTGGTAAATAGCCACAGCTCTTCTCTGCCAAGGGCAGAAAAGGGAACCCCAGGATCCAAGGAAACCAAACTTTTTCACCCACACTCTCTCATAGAAGGACAGAAACAACATTATAAGGGACAGGGTACACTTCAGGCAGGAGCAGATACTCTATCAGATTGGGACAGGATTCAGAAGGGTTTGTCTACCAGAATCCAGCTAGGCTACAGCCATCTGACCAAGCATCACATTCTTAATGGGAATTCACAATAAATTTAAAGGTTGAGAAACCCAGCTTCAAGCAAGTGTCTATAGTCAAGCCCTCACAAAGACCCCTGAGTCACAAAGACCTTATGCGATGCTGCTGCCTGCTTCCCCACTCTGCCACAGTTGCCCTGCTACAAGCACTGGCACTGCCTCAATAGCTGAGAAGACCTGGGACCCCAGCTACCTGCCTTGCATACGCTGCACAAATCTTGCTTCTCTTCTAAGGGCTGTAACACTTCTGGTTTTCCTGGCCTGATAGAGACCTGTGGAACTAGTTGTCCTAATCCTACAGAGGAGAACACTTAAAGTCCTTGCTGTGAGCCATCCATGACTAAACTTTAAAACTCTGCTACATTAAACACTCATAACTGCCTATCACCCTCATTTTGCAGATAATAAAACGAGTCTTTCTTAGTTAGGGTTTTACTGCTGTGAAGAGACACTATGACCACTGCAACTCTTATAAAGGACAACATTTAATTCAGATTGCCTCACAGGTTCAGTCCATTGTCATTATGGCAGGAAGCATGGCAGCATGCAGGCATGCATGGTTCTGGAGAAGCTGAGAGTTCTAGCTCTTGTTCTGAAGGCAGCTAGAAGACTGGCTTCCAGGCATCTAAGACAAGAGTCTTAAAGCCCAGGCCCACAGTGATACACTTCCTCCAATAAGCCCATACCTACTGCAACAAGGCTGCACCTCCTAATAGTGTCACTACCTGGGCCAAGCATATTCAAATCACCACAGAGTCACAGAAAATATGTTGGTTTGTTTTCTATTGCTGTGAGAAAATAGCTGAGACAATCAACTTGAAAGAAGAAAATCTCTATTTGGCTCATGGTTTCAGCAGGTTTAGCCCATATCTACAGACCACTTAAAACTGATTCAGACATTACCCTGACATTGGAGTTGAGGACCATAGAGTCTTTCCCTGTCCGTGTGCCACTGAAAGTGAAAATAGCTGTTGCTATGCACTTCAGTGTCCCACAGCTGACCCAGTCATCTAGCCTTTCTATGTGGTTCTCTGGTAAGTCAGTGCCTCTCTTCCACACCATGTTAGGACTCTTATATGTGTGCATTGAAGCACTGAAGATGAGTCTTCTTATGGATCTTGTTCACTTCCAGAGTGAGCCCCACATCACCCCTGAGCTTAACACAGTGTTGATAGCATGTCAAAGGCGATTTCTTCTGTTTTCAGATGTTCAAGTTTTTCAGGTTAGGAATACTTAATCAATAAATCCTTTGAAAATATTCATTAGAAAACCCTCAAAATTCTGAAATACTTCAGGTCATGTCCCAAGTATTTCAGATAAGGAATATTGAATGTTTTGTTTGATTCATAACAATTAGGTAAGGTTTTTCAAACAGGCTTCTTTACTCTTCATTTAAACAGGCATTTTTTTTCTTTTCCTGACATTTTTATTCACTTTGCAACCTAATTGCAGCCCCTCGTTCCTCTCCTCCTAGCCCTGCTCTTAAAAATACCTCCCCACATTACCCCTACTCCTTCTGCTCAGACAAGGTACCACCTGATCCTAGTATATGTGGTCCTAGAACTACTAAGCACATCCTCTCCCATTGTGGCCCAACCAAGCAGTCCGGGAAAGGGAAGGGTATCCAATGGCAGTCAACAGAATGAGAAAGAGCCCCCTCTCCAACTGTTAGGGAACTCACAGGAAGACCAAACTGAACATATGCTACAAATGTGTAGGAGGCTTAGGTCCAGACCCTGCATGTTCTTTGGATGGTAGTTCAGTCTCTGTGAGCCCCATTGGGCCCAGGTTAGTTGACTCTGTAGGTTTTCCTGTGGTGTCCTTAGTCCCTCTGGCTTGCTCAATTTTATCTCCTACTCTTCCACAAGACTCCCTGAGCTCTACCTAATGTTTGGCTCTGGATCTCTACATCTGTTTCCATTTGCTACTGGATGAAACCTCTCAGAAGACAGGTATGCTAGGTTCCTGTTTGGAAGTGTAACAGAGTATCACTAATGGTACCAAGGGTTGGATCTCTTCCATGGGATAGGTCTAAAGTTGGGCTAGGCATTGGTTGGCCATTCCCTCAGCCTCTACTGCATCTTATGGGCAAAACAAGTTTTGAGTTGAAAGTTTTGTGGGTAGGATGGTACCCCTCCCTCCACTGGAAGTCTTGCCTGGCTACAAGAGACAGTGACTTCAGTCTCTATATCCCCCTCTGGTAGGAATCTAAGCTAGAGTCACCCCCATAGACTCACCATAGCTTCTCCCATCCTAGGTCTCCAGCTAGTCCTACAGATGTCCCTGATAGATTTCCATTCCTGCTCCCAGCCCTCTCCTGCCCTCTCCTCCAAAACTGATTGCCATCCCCATAAGTCTAATCACCCCCTCTCCTATCCAGTTCCCTCTTTCCATCCACCTCCAATGAATATTTTGTTTCCACTTCTGGGTGTTTCCACTTCTATCCTCCCTTGGGCCCTCTATATTACTCAGTTACTGTGGGATTGTAGCATGGTTATCCTGTACTTTATGGCTAATGTCCATTTACAAGTGAGTACGTACCATACCTATCTTTCCAGGTCTGCATTACCTCACTCAGGATGATATTCTCAAGATCAATCCATTGGCTGCAAGTTTCATGATGTCTTTGTTTTTAATAGCTGAATGGTGTTCCATTTATTTAGTCTTAAGTTGAGGGACATCTAGGTTGTTTCTAGTTCCTGGCTATTATGAAAAAGCTACTATGAATACAGTTGAGCAAGTGTCCCTGTAGTATAGTGGAGCAGTTTTTGGGTATATTCCAAAGAGTGGTATAGCTGGGTCTTGATGTAGAACTAGTCTTAATTTTCTGAGAAACTGACAAATTGATTTCCAACGTGGTTGTACAAGTTCATACTCCCATCAGCAATGGAGGAGCATTCCACTTGCTCCACATCTCCACCAGTATGTGCTATTGTTTTAGTTTTTGATCTTAACCATTTTGTAAGATGGAATGTCAGAGTCATTTTGATTTGCATTTCCCTTATGACTAAGATGCTAACCATTTCCTTAAGTGCTTCTCAGCCATTAGAGATGTCTCTGTTCAGACACACGGTTTGGCTTGGTACCCAATTTTTAAATTGGGTTATTTGGTTTGTTCATATCTAATTTTTTAAGTTCTTTATATATTTTAGATATTAGTCCTCTGTCAGATAGAGTTGGCAAAGATCTTATCCCTTTCTGTTGACTGATGTTTTGTCTTATTGATGAAAAATATTTTTAGTTTCATGAGGTCCCATTTATTAATTGTTGATCTTTGTGCCTGAGCCATCAGTGTTCTGTTCAGGAATTCATCTCCTATGCCAATGAGTTCAAGGTAATTCCCCACATTCTTTTCTATTATATTTAGTATGTTTGATTTATGATTAAGTCTTTGATCCACTTGGACTTGAGTTTTGTACAGGGTGATATTTATAGGTTTCTTATTCTTCGACCTGCAGACATACAATTAGACCAGCACCATTTGTTGAAGATGCTTTCTTTTCTCCATTGCATGGTTTTGGCCTCTTTGTCAAACAGCAAGTGTCTGTAGGTGTGTAGGTTTATTTCTAGGTCTTAAATTCTATTTCATTGATCAACCTGTCTGTTTTATGCCAATACCAGGCAGTCTTTATTACTATTGCTCTGTACTATAGCTTGAAATCAGGGAGGGTGATATTTCTAGAAGTTCTTTTATTGTACAATATTGTTTTAGCTGTCCTGAGTTTTATGTTTTTCTATATTAAATTGAGAATTGCTCTTTCAAGGTCTGTAAAGAATTGTGTTAGAATTTTGATGGGGTTTGTATTGAATCTGTAGATTGCTTTTGCCAAAATGGTCACTTTTACTATGTTAATCCTACTGATCCATGAGCAGGGGAGATCTTTCCATCTTCTGATATCTTCTTCAATTTCTTTCTTCAGAGACTTGAAATTCCTGTTATACAGGTCTTTTGTTGCTTGTTTAGAGTTACAACAAGATATGCTATTTTATTTGTGGCTATTGTGAAGGTTGTTATTTCCCTAATTCTGTTTTCAGCTCACATGTCAAAGAAAGGCTACTGATTTTTTTCAGCTGATTTTGTATGTAGCCACTTTCCTGAATGTAGGAGCTGTAGTAGTTTGCTGGTAGAATTCATGGGTTTATTTATGTATACTATCATATCATCTGCAAATAAGAATACTTTGACTTCTTTCTTTCCAATTTGTCTCCCCTTCATCTCCTTTAGTTGACTTATTGCTCTAGCTAGAATTTCAAGTACTATGTTGAATAGATGGCATGAAATTGGACAGCCTGTTCTTTTCCCTGATTTTAGTGGCATTGTTTTAAGTTTCTCTCCATTTAATTTGATGTTGACTATTAACTTGTATACTGCATATGATAATGCACCTTGTATCCCTAATCACTTCAAAACTTTAACTTGAAGGGGTGTTAGGTTTTGTCAAAGGCTTTTTCATCATCTATTAAGATGATCATGTGATTTTATTTTATTTTTTCAGTTTGTTTATATGATAGATTGCAGTGATAGATTTCAATATATTTTACCATCCCTGCATAGCTGGGATGATGCCTACTTGATCATGGTGGATAATGTTTTTGATGTGCTCTTAGATTCAGTTTGTGAGTATTTTATTGAGTATTTTTTACATCAATGTTCATAAGGGAAACTGGTCTGAAGTTCTCTTTCTTTGTTGAGTCTTTGTGTGGTTTAAGTATCAGGGTGACTGTGGCATCATAAAATGTCTTTGGCAATGTTCCTTCTGTTTCTATTTTATAGAAAAGTTTCAGGAATAATGGTATTAGCTCTTCTTTGAAAGTCTGGTAGAATTCTGCACTAAACCCATCTGGCCCTGGGTTTTTTGTTTGTTTCTTCTTCTTGTTTTGCTTTTTGTTTTTGTTTTTTGTTTTTTCATTTTGGAGATTTTTGTTTTGTTTTTGGGAAACTTTTAATGACTGCTTCTATTTCCTTAGGGAGTATAGGAATAGTTTACTTGATCTTGATTTAACTTTGGTAATGGATATCTGTCTTGAAAATAATCCACTTCCTTAAGATTTTTCAATTTTGGGGAGTACAGGAGTTTGAAGTAAGACCTAATGATTCTTTTGATTTTCTCAGTGTCTGCTTTTATGTCTCATTTTCATTTCTGATTCTGTTTATCTGTATACTGTCTCTCTGCCTTTTAGTTTGTTTGGCTAAGGGTTTGTCTACATTGTAATTTTTGCAAAGAATCAGTGCCTGGTTTTGTTGGTTCTTAGTATAGTTCTCTTTCTTTCTAATTGATGGATTTCAGCCCTGATTTTGATTATTTCCTGACATCTACTCCTCTTGGGTGTGTTTGGGCCTTTGTTATAGAGATGTGTTTTTATTATTATGTGGTGGGAGGATTTCCTTTTTGGTCCAATCTAATTGATGTTCTGGAAGTTTCTTATTTGTTTCAAAGCACCAATCTCTTTAGAGGCATTTATCATCCTTCTAAGGTTGGATTTTAGGTCATTTTCTTGTGCTTCAGTTGTAGTAGGATATCCAGGACTTGCTATAATGGGATAGCTTTGCTCTGAAGGTGACATGCTGCCCTTGCTCTTGTTTGTTTTATGCTGGCCTTTAGCCCTCTGGTTATCCCTGGTATTGTAGGTATCCAGCAGGCAAGCCTAATCTAGATACTCCTCATGCAGCATGGCTCTAGTGGACAGCCTTGGACTAGATGCCCTTGGTCTGGCAGGCTTGAATATCCCTTTCACAGTGAGCCTTGAGGAGATTTGCCACATGATGGCCAGAAAATGGAGCTCCAGGGACAGACTACAGCTCTGAGAAGCTAGGTATGCCTCAGGGGACAGGCAGGGGAATAGGAGGAGAATCTATCTAGCATGAATGTTAAATAGGCAATTTTTTTTTTTTTTTTGGATATTAGCTCTCTATCAGATGTAAGATTGGTAAAGATCTTTTCCCAACCTGTTGGCTGCTGTTTTGTCCTATTGACAGTGTCCTTTACCTTACAGAAGCTTTGCAATTTCATGAGGTCCCATTTGTTGATTCTTTTTTTTTTTTTTTTTTTTTTGATACTTTATTCACATTTCCAATGTTTCCCCCTTTCTAGGTTTCCTCTTTGGAAACCACCTATCCCCTCCCCTCCCCCACTTCTATGAGGGAATTCTACCTCTCACCCACCTGCCCACCCACTCCCATATTCCCACCTTGACATCCCCCTTTACTGAGGCCTCTCCTCCTGATGGCCAACAAGGCCCTCTTCTGCCACATATGTGGTCCGAACCATGGGTCCCTCCATGTGTATTCTTTGGTTGGTGGTCCAGCCTCCAGGAGGACAGGGGGGGGGGCGTCAGGCCAGTTGACATTGTTGCTCCCTCCATGGGGCTGCAGACTCCCTCAGATCCTTCAGTCCCTTCTCCAACTCCTCCATCTGGGACCTCACTCTCAGTCCAGCAGTTACTGTAAAGTGAAACTTGGGTATTCCGAACTTTTGCACTAATATCCACTTATCAGTGAGTACATACCATGTTTGTTCTTTTGTGACTGAGTTACCTCACTCAGGATGATATTTTCAAGTTCCATCCATTTGCCTGAAAATTTCATGAAGTCATTGTTTTTAATAGCTGAGTAGTACTCCATTGTGTAAATGTACCACATTTTCTGTATCCATTCCTCTGATGAGGGACATCTGGGTTGTTTCCAGCTTCTGGCTATTATAA
>JAPYYD010005271.1:0-12294 GCA_028551405.1 Uromys caudimaculatus | reverse complement strand
ACCATTTTATTATGAGACATTTCAAGCAATTGTAAAAAATTAACAGTACCATGGACTGTATAGACCCATCATGGACATAAACAACTATCAATTCATGCGATATCCTGTATCATGCTAACAAACTGCTTTCATCATTATTGCAAAGTAAATTTAACAAAGTAAGTCATCCAGAGATAGTTCAAAGTTATCTTCTAATACATAAACATTCTTTTAAAAATGATAATTCTATATTTATATAAAGCACTCATTCTAATATAAAATTTAGTATTAAAGATTTTAGGTACTGTTAAATCTTCAAAAATCATAAGAATAATTTTAAAAACTTTATTAAGGCACAGTTTATGTATTAAACAAATATATTTTTAATATACAGTACATTTTTTTTTTCAGGCAAGGGGTCATGTAGCCCAAACTAGCCTTGAACTTGCTATATAGCAAGAGGACCATGTACTTCTGATACTCCTTCTCTATCCCTTCCATTCCCTCTCACCCAGATCTACTCACCTTCATTTCACTCCCGAAAACAGCAGGCCTCCAAATATAACAAAACAAAATACAATAAGATAAGGCAAAAGCCCTCACACTGAGGCTTGACGAGGCAATCCAACAAGAGGAAAAGAGTCCCAAGATTAAGCAAAAGAGTCAAAGACACATCCACTCCCACAGTTAAGATTCCCAGAAACCCACCATGTTAGCTGCCATGCAGAGAATCTGGTAAAGACCCAATGGAGACCCTGTGCTTGCCACTTCAGTCTCTGTGAGCCCATATGCTCCTTGCTTAGTTGATTCAGTGGATTGTGTTCTCCTGGTGTCTGCCATCCCCTCAGACTCCTACAATCTTTCTCCCCTTCTTCTATGGCATTTCCTGAGCTCCAAGGGCCTGGACTTGATAGAGATCTCCAATGTAAACTCTCTCCTTGCATAATGTCTGGCTGTGAGTCTCCACATATGCTCCCATTTACTTCCAGCTTCTCTGATGATAGCTGGTACCATCTCAGACTCTTCATGTTCAGTGAGCTGTAAAGATATTGTTCTCAGCAATGGGGCTCAGCTGTCAATATGTGTTGGAATTTTGATGGGGATTGTGTTGAATCTGGAGATTGCTTTTGGGAGGATGTTAATTTTTACTATGCTAATCCTACTGATTCATGAGCATAGGAGATTTTTCCATCTTCTGATACATTTTTAAATTTCTACAAGACTTGAAGATTTTGTCATACAAATCTTTCACTTGCTCGATGAGAGATATTCTAAGATATTTTATATTTTTGAGACTATTTTGAAAAGTGTTTCCCCAATTTCTTCTTTAGACTCTTTGTCATTTTTATATATAGGGAGGCTATGAATTTCTGAGTTGATCTTGTATCCAGCCATTTCACTGAAGGTGTTTATCTGCTGTAGGAGTTCCCGAGTAGAAATTTTTGTGTTGCTTATGTGTTCCTTTATATTATCTGCAAAGGGTGATTCTTCGATTTCTTCCTATCCAATATGTATCCTCTTGATCTCCTGCAATTGTTTATTGCTCTAGCTAAACTTTTAAGTACTATATTGACTAGATTTGAGAATAGACAACCTTGTCTTGTTCTTGCTTTTAGTAGGTTGCTTTGAGATTCCGTCCATTTATTTGTTGTTGGCTATAGGCTTGCTGTAAATTGCCCTTAGTATATTTAGGTACGTGCCTTATATTCCTAATCTCTCCAGGACATTTATGATGAAGAGATGTTGGATTTTGTCAGAAGCCTTTTTCTCATATAATGTAATTATCAGGTTTTTTTTCTTTTAGTGTTTTTATATGGTGGATTACATTTACTGATTTTCATTTATTGAACTATTGCTGCATCTCTTGGATAAAGCTTAAATGATCATAGTGGATGATCTTTGTGTTATGTTATTAGATCTGTTTTGCAAAGATTTTATTGTTTTTTTGTTACCTATGTTCCTATGGGAAATTAGTCTGTAATTCCCTATTTTTGTTGAGTCTTTATGTGATTTGTCTATCAGGGTAACTGTGGCCTCATAAAATGAATTGAGCAATGTTCCTTTTTGTTGCAATATTAAGAAATATCATGAGGAGTATTGGTATTAAATCTTCTTTGAAAATATAGTATAATTCTGTAATAAAACTATCTGGTCATGGGGATTTTTTGTTTATGTGGCTTTTAATGAGTGATTCTATTTCAGGAGGGATTATAGGCTTGTTTAAACTGTTTATCTAAACTTTATTTAATTAAATAAGTGGTAACTATCAAGAACATCATCAATTTCTTTTAGATTTTCCAATGTGGTGAAATATAGGCAGTCAATATGTGTCCTTAGGATTCTTGGTGTCTGCTGTTCTGTCCATATTTTGTTTCTTATTTTGTTACTTTGGATATTTTTTCTCCACCTTTTAGTTCAGTGATTCCTAACCTGTAGGTAAAGACCCCTTTGATAAACCTCTGTCTCTAATGATATTTTCACTATAATTCATAACAATAACAAAATTATCAATATGAAGTATCAACAAAAGTAATTTTATGGTTGTGTGTTAACTCGGCTTAAAAGATTGATTTAGGATATTTTGGCTTGTTTGGATAGGGTTTGTCTATCTTGCCAATTTTCTCAAAGAATGAATTGTTTCTTTTACTTTTTGTATTGTTCTCTTTTTTCTATTTTATTGATTTCTTCATGAATTTGTTTATTTCTTGCATTTTATTCCTCTTGGGTGAGATTATATTTTTGGTTGTTGTTCTACAGTTTTCATGTGTGATGTTAAGTTGCTAATATAAGATCTCACCAGTATTGTTATGTAAACACTTACTGATATGAACTGCCTCCCAGAACCACCTTCATTGTTTCCTTTCAGATGGGTACACTGTCTGTTCATTATCTTTGGATTCTAGAAACTCTTTAATTTATTTCTTCTTTCTTTTTTGCTCTAATTTTCATTTAGTAGAGTTGGTCAATTTTTATTAGTTTGTCTTTCTTTCTTTCTTTCTTTCTTTCTTTCTTTCTTTCTTTCTTTCTTTCTTTCCTTCCTTCCTTCCTTCCTTCCTTCCTTCCTTCCTTTCCTTCCTTCCTTCCTTCCTTCCTTCCTTCCTTCCTTCCTTCCTTCCTTCCTTCCTTCCTTCCTTCCTTCCTTCCTTCCTTCCTTCCTTTTTTCTCTCTCTCTTTCTTTCTTTCTTTCTTTCTTTCTTTCTTTCTTTCTTTCTTTCTTTCTTTCTTTCTTTCTTTCTTTCTCTTTTCCTATTGTTGCTGATATACAGCTTTAATCCATGGTGGTCTGATAGGATACAGGGGTTATATCAGTTTTCTTGTATCTGTTGAGACTTGTTTTGGTGTCCAACAATGTGGTCAAATTTGGAGAAAGTTCCATGAGGTGCAGAGAAGAAGGTATATTCTTTTCTGTTTGGGTATAATGTTCTGTAAAATCTGTTAGGTTCATTTGGTTTATAATGTCTGTTAGTTCCAGAATTTCTCCATTAAGTTTTTGTCTGGATGACATATCCATATGTAAGAGTCAGTAATGAAGTCTGTCACTATCAGTGGGTGATAGGCAATAGGTGAGTTAAACTGTAGTAGTGTTTCTTTTACAAACATGGATTCCCCTGTGTTTGGGCTATAGTTGTTAAGAATTGAAATGTCATTATGGTGGGTATTTCCTTTGATGCATATGTAGTTTAACTTCACCTTCTCTTTGGTTAGTTTTGGTTGAAGTCTATTTTATTAGATATAAAAATTGCTACACTAATTTGCTTCTTAGATCCATTTGTTTTGAATATCTTTTCTCCTTTCTTTACCCAGAGATAATGTCTGTCTCTGATGTTGAGGTGTGTTTCTTGGATGTAACCAAAATAATGGATCCTGTTTTTGCATCTATTCTGATTGTCTGTTTCTTTTTATTGGGGAATTGAGAACCCTGTTTTATATATATATATATATATATATATATATATATATATATATATATATATATACACACACACATATATATATATATACAGGTTTTTTAATGATTTCAATATTTTTAACAGATTGTCCATCATTTTATTGCTCATCATAGAGTCTAACTTTCTAAGTTTGGTGAACAGCTTATGAATACTTGAAGGTATTGCTCCTACAATTATTACCCAGTAGCTTGATCTAATGAATGCTACTAACTAACATGAATGCTGTGTGATTTACGTCCTTATCTCTACTGCTCCTTTTTACTTATAATTTATGACAATAATGACAGATTAAAAATATTCAAAATTGTTTATGGATCTGTTTCTATCAATCATTACTATATTCATTATAGTGTTCTATTATTTATATTGCTGTATGTGGTGGTTTGAATATATTTGGCCCAAGGAATGCCACTATTAGGAGGTGTGGCATTGTTGGAAGAGGTGTGGCCTTGCTGGAGGAAGTGTGTCACTGTGGGGCTGGGCTTGGAGACCCTCTTCCTAGGTGCCCAAGGACAGTCTGCTCCTGTCTTCCTTTGAGTGAAGAAACTAAAACCTTTACCTCCTCCTTTGCCATGCCTGTCTTTTCACTGCCATATTTCCTGCCTTGATGATATGGACTGAACTTCTGAACATTTAAGTGAGCCCCCATTAAATGCTGTTTTATATAAGAGTTGCCTTGGTCATTGTGTCTCTTCACAGCAGTAAAACCCAACCTAATACATTGTTATTTAAGGATTAATAATCTTTTCTCTCTCTCTCTCTCTCTCTCTCTCTCTCTCTCTCTCTCTCTCTCTCTCTCTCTCTCTCTCAGACATGATTTCTTTAATTAGCTCTGGCTGTCTTGTAGCTTAATATGTAGACCAGGATAGCTTCAAACTGCCTATGCCTCTGGAGTGCTAAGATTCAAGGTATAGATGTGCCATCATGCACAATTTCTGCCCCTTTGTGTAACATATTTTATCTCTTGCATGTCATTATTCTGTTTGCAGTTATAGTTTATATGTTTTAGTATGAATTTTCTTTTGTATTTTCTACTCAATTTTCCTTTCTTTCTTTCTCTCTTTCTTTTTTCTGTCTCTGCTTCCTTTTCTTCTTCCTTCCTTTTTTTCTTCTTCTTTTTACATCTATGTGTGTCACGCTTCTGTGCACACATATTGATGTAGATGCCTGAGTGTGGGTCCAGTAACCTTCAATTGCTTTCTATGTTATTCCTTAAGACATTGTCTGATAGTTGGATCTGGGACTGACTGCTAAGCCTAGGCTGTTATTCTAGTTAGATTTAATTGCCAAATTAACACAATCTATAATCATCTGATAGGAGAGTCTCAATTGAAGAATTTCCTAGATTAGATTGGTTTGTAATCATGTCTTAAGGTTTGTCTTTATTATCAATTGATCCAGGAGGAGCCAGATCACTGGGGTCAGCACCAATCTTAGGCAGGTGGACATTGGTTGTATGAGAAATATAGTACAACATGTACCTATGAGTGAGACAGCAAGCAGCTTACTGTTTCAGGTACCTATCTTGAATTCATACTCTGACTTCCTCAATGAAAGTTTGTAAGCTAGAAGTATAAGCACTATAAATCCTTTCCTATCAATTATATTTGGTCAGAGTATTTTATCACAGCAACAGAAGAGAATTGAGAACAGCTGCCATGCCCATATTGCATTTGTGTGAGTGCTGGCAATCTGAACATCACTTCATGTACTAATATAGAAAGTACCTCTGTTGAGCCATTATACAGCACTATCACTCTAATGTTTACCAAAATATAAGTACTATAGAGCTTGTCTTGCAGGAAGCTTAGAGTTAAGTGGTTTTATATCCAGTTGGGTAACTTCTGCTTCTTATCTGAATTGTCTAGGATATTTATTTATTTATTTATTTATTTATTTATTTATTTATTTATATCTTTTAATTAATTAATTTATTTTTATTTAATTTTTTATATTAATCATTCCATTAGTTTACATCTCAAATGATATCTCACTTCCCGATTACCCTTCTACCAATCCCCCATCCCACATCTGCCTTCTCTCTTCCTTTTGCCTGTATGAAAGTGCTCCCCAACCCACCCACCCACACTTTCCTGCCCCACTGCTCCAGCATCCCCCTACACTGGGGCATCCAACCTCCTTGGGACCAACCCCTTCCCCTCCTGTTGCTGTCGGGCAAGTTCATCTTCTGCTACATATGTATCTGGAGCCATGAATCCCTCCAGGTACACTCCTTGGTTGGTGGTCTAGACTTTGCGAGAACTGGGCAGTCAGGCCACCTTATATTGTTCTTCTAATGGAGTTACAATAACCCTCTGGTACTTCAGTCATTCTGCCAGCACCCCCACCACATATACATCCACATCTACATTGGTCAGTTGCTGGCCAGACCTGCCTAGGAACTGCCACACTTGGTTCCTGTTCATGAGCGCCTCTTGACCACAGCAACAGTGTTGGGTTTGGTGTCTGCAGACATGATGCATCCCCAAGTGGGGCCATTCCCGGTTGGCCCTTCCTTAGTCTTTGTTCCATTTTTTGTCCCTGCTCTTCCTTTATACAGGAACGTTTCTGGGTTAAAAATCTTTGAGAGGGGTAGGTGCCCCCATCCCTTGACCAGGACCCGTGCCTATCTACTAGAGATGGTCTCCAAGGGGTCTATCTACCCCTTTTCTGCGCATTATGGCTAAAGTCAATCCCATTGGGTCCTAGGAGCTTCACGTTTCTTTGGTATCTAGGACCCTCCAGTGGCTCTCCCCATTTCCTCATCCTCCCTGCTACCCATTTTTGTTCGATTTCCTGACTCTCTGTACCCCTCTCATATCTCCTTCACTTTCTGATACTGCCACCCTAATTTCCTCCTCCTCATTTCTCCTTCCCTTATCCCCCTCTCCTTCTACCTCTCACAATCATCCTGTTCCCCCCTCAATGCAGGTCTGAAGTATCCACTCCCTGGTCTTTCTTCTTTCTACTCTCCATAAGGTCTGTAGGGTATATCATAAGACATTGTGAGCTTTTGGGCTAGTATTCACTAATTAGAGAGTACATAACAATGTGTGTTCTTTTGTGTCTGGGTTACCTCACTCAGAATGATATTTCCTAGTTCCATCCATTTGCTGCAAATTTCATGAAGTCATTGTTTTTAATTGCTGCCTAATACTTCATTGTGTATATGTACCACATTATCTAAATCCATTCTTCTGTTGTGGGACATCTGTGTTGTTTCCAGCTTCTGACTATTATAAATGAGGCTACTATGAACATAATAGAGCATGTGTCTTTGTTATATGATGGAGCATCTTTTGGGTATATACCCAAGAGTGGTACAGCTGGGTCTTCAGGTAGAACTATTTCCAAATTTCTCAGGAATCACCAGACTGATTTCCAAAGTGGTTTTTCTAGCTTGCAATCCCACCAGCAACGGAGGAAGGAGTGTTGCTCTTTCTCTACATCCTCACCAACATCTGTTGTCACCTGAATTTTTGATCTTAGTCATTCTGACCGGTGTGAGGTGGAGTCTCAGGGTTGTTTTGATTTGCATTTCCCTGATGACTAAGGATGTTGAACATTTCTCTAAGTGTTTCTTAGTCATTCGAGATTCCTTGGTTGAGAATTCTCTATTTAGCTCTGTTCTCCACTTTTTAATAGGGTTATTTGGTTCTCTGGAGTCTACCTTCTTGAGTTCTTTGTATATTTTGGATATTAGCCCTCTATCGAATGTAGGGTTGGTAATGATCTTTTCCCTATCTGTGGGTTGCCATTTTGTCCTATTGACAGTGTCTCTTGCTTTGCAGAAGCTTTTCAATTTTAAGAGGTCCTATTTGTAGATTGTTGCTCTTAAAGCATAACCCATTGGTGCTCTGCTGAGGAAGATTTACCCTGTGCCCAAGTATTCAAGGCTCTTCCCCACTTTCTCTTCTATTAGATTCAGTATATCTGGTTTTATGTGGCGGTCCTTAATCCACTTGGACTTGAGCTTTGTGCAAGGAGATAGGTATGGATCAATTTGCATTCTTCAACATGCAGACTGCCAGTTGAACCAGCACCATTTGTTGAAAATGCTGTCTTTTTTCCATTGGCTAGTTTTAGCTTCTTTGTCAAAAATCAAGTGACCATATGTGTGTGGGTTCATTTCTGGGTCTTCAATTTTATTCCAGTCTATTTATATGATTATTAGTATAGTTTTTTTTAATAAATCTGCAACCCTCATATCTGCATTCTATTTCTACCATATTTTCTGCTTTTTAATTTTGTCATATAAAAAATATTTTAAAAACCCAACTGGTTATACTTTAATTGTTGCTCTACTATTCAAATATGCATCTTTAATTTATTATAGACTAACTTCAAATAGTATAAATAACACCCCAAAGAGTATCATACCACAGACACCTATCCTTGTCAACTTCAATTCTCTCTTTTTCATTTTTGTTGTGATACATTCTACTCATGTTAAAACCCCAACAATATGTTAATATTTTTAATTTAAATTATTGATTATCTTTAATTAATATTTTTAAAAGGTAGTTGAGGTGTACAATTTTGTGTGTGTGCATTTGGGTATGTATGCACATATGTGTATGTCTGTGTTTGTCTATAACAAACTTATGACTTGTCATTATTCTGAGGAACAGTATATTGTTTTAGTGAGAAATTGAGATTATGCCATTTGAAGTCAAGGTGCTCTTTGTTACTGAGTTTAACATTGTTTGTAAGCTTTTTAAAGTTAATGTATTAGTTCGCTATTATTTCTTAATAAATGTCCATAAACTTAGCAGTTAAAACAACTTATTCCTATATCTCATTTTGTTACTTTCAATTTCTTTGTGCATACACAGTTATCTATCTTTATCTTTCTTTCTGTTTAGATAACTTTCCTATAATATAATTTAATTTAGATTTTCTGGTAACAGACTCTCTAAGATTTTCTGCATCCTTAAACGTTCCCAAAGCCTTCAAATTTGAAGGATATATCCATTGGATATAGAACCTGTGATCTATTTTTTTTTTTCCTTTTTGCATGTAAAACACTGCTTTCTGCTGTTTGTTATCTTTAGGAATTTCAGAAAAGTAAAATTGCATTATACTTTTTCTTCTGTGTCCAATGAATTCACTTTCTTTGCTCTCACATTGATATCTTTTTGTTTTAAGTGAATTTGGAAAGAAGACTTGGTTGTCACTTCTTAAAAATTATTTCTGCTTCTGCTCTGTCTCTCTTGTGTAGCAATTTCTTCTGATATCAAAGCATTCTACTTTTGGAGGCAACTTTTTAAGCCATGGGGGTGAAAGTGAGGTAAAACAATAGAATGTTCTACTATGTAAAATACCTCATTCTACTGTGGAGCTTCTTAAGACCAGAAGTAAACAACACAAAATAGTTTTAGGAAGTCCCTGAAATGAACCAGATTCACTAGATTTCTCACTCCTTAAGAATATGTAAACTGTAAAGACTATTGAGAGTCACTCTCAGATAAGCCATCTCCTTGAAGAAACAGTGATCAGTATCAGTCTAGCAGCCCAAAAGAAATAGACTATCCAAGTTGCCTAGAAGATTCTCTAGCAAGCTGCATTTCAAGGAAGCAGCTCAGATCAAATGAGACACCAGAAAAAGATACTGTCCAATCTGTTGTGCTGCATGCGCAGATTGCTGCCTTTGTGGGCTGTCATCTATGCTTGGGTGGATATTGATGATGCAGCTGTCTTTGAATCATTGCAGCTCTTGTAAGTAACTCCTGACCTATAGTCCATAACTTATTTCACTTTGCTTTGTGTACTGTATTCTAGTATGTCTTAAAGTTGTTATCCTTTCTTTGTAATGTCGTTTCTGCTGTTAGGCCTACATATCTTTCTCTTTACACATATTTTAATATTTCCTAATTCTTGTTATTTAATCTTCCATTTCTCTTCTCATCATTCAACATGTTTTAATATATACTTAAGACCCAATAGTGAGTTTTCTAAGTATTTTATTTACTGTGTTTATCGATTGCTTGTGCCAAACATATAATCAGCAATTGTCTAAAAAACAATAGTTTGTTGTTGAGAAAAATTAAAGGATACAATAAGAATATTAGTATTCTCCATCGAGATGACCTTTGTAAGCTTGAAATTCTGACTCTTTCTATAATTGAAATTCTGGCATGCATTAATTTTATGTTCCAGGATAATTATGCCCAACTATTGATGGTTTTAGTGAATAAATACTTCTGATAGTTTCTGTATGTCAGGATACTACTGAATATGACTGAGCTGAACCCTCAGCTTAATATCATAAAGTTTCAGTGAAGATGCCAGGCTATCAGCATTGTGCAGGCTTCAGCAGAGAAGACATATGTAAGCTTGAGCATGTTGTTGATGGAATTAATATGCTTTTAGTTACATGATTGAAGTTCTCAGCTTATTTATGATATTTAGTGATTTTATATTCCAAGGAGTTCCATGATTCCTTGCTATCTAAAGTTCTTTATATGGCTTACCACTTAATCAAGTCAGAAAAAAATTAAATTTGTTGATATTGAGTCTAATATAACATAACATAATAATTTGAGTGGCAACATCTTCTCCATGTAACATAATCTAGTAAAGAACTCTTGTCATTTTCAGCTGGTAAAAATGTCACAAATCTTATTCACCCGAAAAGAAAAGGTATTATACAAGGTGTGTACATGAGAGCTGGAATTTGTTGGAGAGTTTATCATTAAATGAGATACATATAAAAGCAAAATGGATCATGATAAGTTTAGAGTAATACTTCTTAATGAAATTCAGGCATATAACCTTTTATTTTTCCTCACAGATCTTATAATTTAAATTTCTTTTTCCTATATCATGTTAGTTAGACTTGACAGGCCAAATGCATGAATAAACTTTGACCATTATTATTGCCTGAACAAGTCCAATGATGATGATACCATTAGACTGTGAGAATGTGGACATGGGAAATCCATGTGGTCTTATCCCTGGAGAAAGAGATACAGACAATTAATCGCTGATAAAAGAGAAAGAACCAGTCTGCTCTAGGGCACTGTATATGTGTGTGTGTGTGTGTGTGTGTGTGTGTGTATGCAAAAAACAATAAATAGGAAGATGTCATAAATTTGAGAGGGAATTATGGGTATTAGAGGAGTTGGAACAGGTAGAGGCAAGGGTCAAAATAATGTAGATACAGTATTTGTGTATGATATTCTAAAATATGTAGAAAATATTCTAAAAACATACTATTATCCATTACTATTATCATAGCTACTGAAGTCATGGGAAACTCCACTCTGTCTTATAGCTTATTACACAATGCTTACTAAAACTTGCACTTCAAAAATACACTATAGTTTTCAGAGCCTATATATTCATTTGAAAAGTATCCTGCAATAATTCAGTTCCAAGAACATGTGCTAATACTTTATCATGTAAATAATGCACATTGTCTTACACATTAAAAGAGGAAACTGTTGTGATTATAAAACAATGATTACAAAGCAACATTTTATATGATCTTGTGGTTTGATTTCTCTTTTCTTTCCCTGAGCAGAAATAAAAGTTATGTAACCACAATAGTAAATGTGTTGTTAAATATTAGTAAAATAAAAGTTAGCCAAGAAAAAAAAAGAACTAGAGCTGAGCAATCCATTTGCATCTGCTTCTGAGTACGTTACAAATACCAAGAGATCTGAGAGTGCTGGAAATGAGTCACTACAGCATTCACGACTGAGTAGCAACAGGGAATGATATAAAATAAGTTCCCAACTTGGGGTTTTCTGTAGGTTTCTCTCTTTGCTGTGCCATCAATCATGTGCAGTATTGCATCTTTCCCATTTCTTCATTCATCACTGCATTGGCAGGTGCATTGGGAACTTTAAGAAAGTAAAGGAGAAAAGCACTCTGGGTGGACTGTTTAGTGACATACGAGTTGGGTCTTCGCCATTCAACTTGAGGTTGGGCCACCATTTAATTTAAGGGTACATTTATTATGAAAAAAACATGGTAAATTTATATTGTTACTGAAACTTAACATACAAATATTATATAGTGGGTTCTAGTAGAATAAGGTAAAGCTTACTAAAAATATTATTAAGAACTCCTTATAGCTAGGATTTGCATTGTAGAATAATCCTATTAAAACTGAAATTGCAGATTTAATTTGTTTAGATTTCAACATAAACAAAGTTCTATTTTTTATATTGTTAAACATAAAAATCTTGTCTTTTTCATGATTGTAAAAACTACTACAGAGCAGTTGTGATAAAAACTGCATGGTATTGGTACAGTGACAGGCAGGTAGATCAATGGAATAGAATTGAGGACCCAGAAATGAACCCACACACATATGGTCACTTGATTTTCGACAAAGAAGCTAAAACCACTCAGTGGA
>JAPYYD010005269.1:0-12295 GCA_028551405.1 Uromys caudimaculatus | reverse complement strand
CTCGCCAGCAAGAAGACACGCGACACGCAGGCCTCGTCTGCAGTTCAGCTTTATTCAGCCGTTGATGGAGGAGGAACCCGGGGCCCCAGAATGGCGCTGCTTATATAGCCCTGAGGCAGCGTGTCCTCCATTGATTGGCGCGCCCCGGGAGTGGGCGGTGATTAGTCATGTACACCCTTAATGCGCAGGCGCTTCGGGCAAGCCACCCCGCGCTATCCACAAGTTTCCTCAGAGTGACAGCGGAAGTCAGCGCCATCTTGTAATGGCGAATACTCTAACCGCTCCCTACAACAGTCTTTGCAAATTCTTACATATTAACATTTCAATCCCTTTTTACCATCCAATCTCTTAGAATTCCAAGTCTTTTAAAAATTCAAAGTCTTAACTGTGGGCTCCACTAAAATACCTTCTTTCTTCAAGAGGGAAAAATATGAGGCCACAGTAACAATCAAAAGCAAAATCAAACTCCAACCATCCAATGTTTGGGATCACTCATGATCTTCTGGATTCCTCCAAGGGCTTGAGTCACTTCTCCAGCTTTGCCCTTTGTAGCACATACCTTGTCTTCTAGGTTCCAGATACCTGTACTCCACTGCTGCTGCTGTTCTTGGTGGTCATCTCATGGTATTGACATCTCCAAAGCACTGCTGTCTTCTGCTGCAACTAGGCTTTACTGACAGCCTCTCATAGGCTCTCTTCATGGTGCCAAGCCTCACCTCCTTTGTATGACCCTTGCAGTCCTGAGCCATCAATTGCAACTGAGGCTGCACCTTCACCAATGGCCTTCCACGGCCTCTCAGAGTGCCCATGCCTCAGCTGCTCTTCATGACTCCTTCATGCCTTCAAAACCAGAACCACCTGGGTGACTCTTACATATTACCAAGTCCAGCCACAGCACAATGTAGAACCCTGACTATCTCTGGAACACAGCCTCTGTGCTCTCAGAAAACACATCTTCTCAGAAGATGTCACCCCAATGATGCTGGTCTCTTCTTAATCACCACTAATATCTTAGCTTCTGCTAACCAGCATCAATCGTCCCAGCAATGCAATGGTTTTGCTTTAGTACTTCTGGTATCTGGTTAATCACAGCTGATTTCTTCAGCCCCAGCTAACCAAAACCACAGAATCTTAAATCAAACTAGCAACTCTGAAATTTCACAAGCCAGTCCTCCATCTTCTACACTGTTCTCAACATTATCTTCCAAGCTCCTACACAACATTCCACAAAGCTCTTAACACTGAATGGATCTTCTAGCTCAAAGTTCCAAGTCCTTCTACAGTCCTCTCCAAAACATGGTCAGGTTCTCACAGGAATATCCCACTACGCTGGTACCAATTTGTCTTAGTCAGGGTTTCTATTCCTGCACAAACATCATGACCAAGATGCAAGTTGGGGAGGAAAGGGTTTATTGAGCTTACACTTCCATGCTGCTGTTCATCATGAAAGGAAGTCAGGACTGGAACTCAAGCAGGTCAAGGAGCAGGAGCTGATGTAGAGGCCATGGAGGAATGCTGCTTACTGGCTTGCTTCCCTGGCTTGCTCAGCCTGCTTTCTTATAGAACCCAAGACTACCAGCCCACAGATGGTACCACCCACAAGAGGCCCTCCCCCATTGATCACTAATTGAGAAAATGTCCTACACCTGGATCTCATAGAGGCATCTTCTCAACAGAAGCTCCTTTCTCTGTGATAACTCCAGCTTGTGTCAAGTTGACACACAAACTAACCAGTACAATATCATAATTGTGCATTTCATATTTATTGGTGAATTGGCAGCTGGGAACTCCTCAAAAAGCAAAAAGAGGTCAAATAACACTTGCCTGTTGGCTTCTACTGCAAATGCTTTCCATATATAGAAAATATTCTCTATCTGAAAAACAAATGTAAACATTTCATGAGGCATGGAGAACCTTATACTCAGTATAGCCACCCTATGATCTTAAGGGTGTCCTTATAATGATGGATTGGATCCATTCAAAGTTAGAGTCCTTTGCAGGCTTAGTCATGAAAGGAAAGGTATTAGAGTGGAATTGGCACCTATCTGAATTCCTTCATGACCAGGATGTGGTAGCAAAAGGTCTGTGCCTTCCTGCATTGAGGATATAACTCAGTTGGCTATATTCCCAATCCCTACACTACTCATCTCTCCCCCAAAATAGGCACATATTGAACTGTAGGAACCCACAGAATCATCATGATATTTGGCTAATGTATGGTTTAGTGATGGTTCACCAACTACTGATGAAATAAAAACTAATGTAGTCTTCAGACCAGGGGAATAAAATGGCCAATACTGAGGAAGGAACTCTAAAACCAGTGCAACACTATTGGCTATTATACAAACAATTAGGAAAGCAAAAACAAAATCTCTATCTTCTCCAATTCATGGTGTGTGTGCAATGGTTTAGTTATATGGTCATCAAAATGCAAAACCACTAACAGGCTGATAAATGACAAAGATATCTGGTCATGGGAAGCATGAGTGAAAATGGCAAGACCTAGCAAAACTTAATAAAGATATCAAATTCTATGTAACTCATACACACAAGGCAGACAAAATGGCTGAAAACAATAGTGGACAAATTGCATCATGTTTAGTTAAGACTAGAATATTAAAACTTGCCAAGGAACAAAGTCAGAATAAATTAGCAAGAATGACAAATTACACATTCAAAGAACTTGAAACTTTACCCCTAACTCTAAAAAATAAGGGGAAATGGAGAACTAAATTAAACAAGACAACCCTATGAGTATAACTACTATAAGGAATCTATAGCAGGGGTGTTCCACACCTTTAATCCCAGCACTTGGGAGGCAGAGGCAGGAAGATTTCTGAGTTCAAGGCCAGCCTGGTCTACAGTGTGAGTTCCAGGACAGCCAGGGCTACACAGAGAAACCCTGTCTCGAAACACCAAAAAAAAAGAAAAAAAAGAAAAAGAAACAGGCTTCAGGCAGGAATCTGACATTAAGCCAAGGACAAGGAAGTAAGCTCAGACAGGAATCTAATCTTAGGCTAGAACAGGGAAATAAGTTCAGGTAGGAATCTTAATTTTAGGGTGGAACAGAAGTAGGCTTCTGGTGAGAATCTGATTTTGGGCTTGGACAAGGAAGTAGGCTCAGATATTTCTGCCATCCTGACAGGCCCTCAGAAACAGTGATTACAGGAATGTTCACAGATTTTTTTATTACTGCTTTGTGCATTCCTTGGCTATTTGTGTTTATTGTACTGTTTGCCCTTATTGCTTGCATGTAATTAAAATGGTATAAAAGCAGATTGGGAAAAATTAAACCTGCCATCAGTCTCAGAACTGACTGAGGCCATGCTGCAGTATTGTCTAATTGTCTCTTTCTTTTCAATCCTCACTCCTGCGCAGGAGAACATATTGACTGACAGAGCAGGCTTGGTCAGTTCACTTAAACCTTGAACTTATATATAAACAGAAAGGGGAATATAGGTGATAGGGTCCAGGAGTTGCCCACAAACCATACATACAGTGATTTCAGTCAGACAGAAATGGTTTATTGAATGCACACCCTAAGACTGATCAGCTCAGAATCTGGATCTGAGGCTATGGCCCCAAACATTTCTCAGGGCCAGCTTATGTAGGAAATGAGCTCATGTGCAGGTACTGAAAGTGCTGCCCTGTGGTCGACTCTGACTCAAGCTATTTTGGTTAGCTAGACAGAAGAGTTCTAACTGATCTTTATTCTGATTGGTCTTAAGTAGAGCTTATGGTTGTTGAATTTCTTAAGATTAACAAACCTCAGAACATACAGAACATAACAGGGTATGTGGTCAGCATGACCTTGCTCTGAGTTAAGTTACTTTTCTATGTCAATCACTGTCAGGTATATTATAGCAAAAATATGAAATAGCTGGCAGGCATGAGATAAAATGACTGCAGCTATGCTGGAGTGAGAGGAGAGGCCTCAACATAAGTATATTTATCCACACATACTAAGGTATATCTTAGTTTCAGATTGTCAAAAGAATTTTTTATTTCAATTTAAAGATAATACTTTTACTTTTGCCAAAAAACGTTTTGCCCTAGGGAAGATATAACCTGCCAAAAAAGGATACTCCTCAACCACCAGAGTTAGGTTCTGTTTCTATCTTTCTGGGAGAATAAAAGTGTTCAACTAAGGAAGCCAGAGACCACTGGACAAGTAAAACCTCTGAAGAAAAAGGATGGATCATC
Source organism: Uromys caudimaculatus (assembly GCA_028551405.1). Taxonomy (NCBI): domain Eukaryota; kingdom Metazoa; phylum Chordata; class Mammalia; order Rodentia; family Muridae; genus Uromys; species Uromys caudimaculatus. The sequence continues at coordinate 8,092 of JAPYYD010005269.1, read as the reverse complement.
AAGAGAAAATGTCCCAAGAAAAAGTAAATTAGCCAAGTGGCATCGCCCACCTCCACTGCATCTCTGCTGCCCTCTACAAACATAAGTACCAAATGATGTTTCTGTAGTCCCAACTCAATTAAAAATTAAAGCTGGCTCCATTTTTAATGGTGTTGGACCATGGCTCTCTACTTCTCTAACCCATGCATGTTTGTTAAAGGAAAATCCAAAATCTCTCTTATATCAGAAGAGCTACCTGGTATGGAACAGAAGAAAACAAAAAATAGGGACTATTCTATTATCAATAATCTCATAACCTTTCAGTTTTCATTCGACTCTTTAAAGCTTTTGTTAAGGTATAAATATTATCTCAAAATCTATAAGATTATTATGTATTTATACATTTTCTGTTGTGATATTAATAATCATACAGAATACTATCTAATTCTAGAAATAAGCTTTATTCAGCTTTCAGGTTTGAGTCTGAAACAGGTTAACTAGAAAGAAAGATTGAATACCTCAGATGTACTTAATAATTTTTTTTTCCTCAACCCTTTCTGAGATCTGTTAAATATGGATTTAAAATGTTTAAGTTTTCTACCATTCCTAACAGTAACCTTTGAAGTCTCAGAGAAGATGATGGGGCCCTGCAACAATGAATCCACCAGGATTGCGTTAATGCTAACCACTGGGAAAAACTGCCCCGTGCCTCCTCTGCTGCCAAGTTCTGCACAAACAGTAGATACCTCTGGGTTGACTGCTATGTTCTACTTAACCAGGATTGCCACTAAGCTGACAAACACAACCCAAGGATCAGCTTTGGACCACAAACTGCTCAGGACATTAAAACTGCTGAGTTCATATGAGACTGACACAAACATTTTACAGACTGTCGAATATGACCAAGCTGGACATGGTGGAAAGCTTGACAGAAATAATTTCATCACTATAAATAATTTTACTATGTTAATGGTTTTACTGAGTTAAAATCTTTTCTTTTTATTTAGACAAAAGGGGGGAAATGTTGCATGATATATAATCACACTGTGAACCCCAAGCTTGTGTTATTGACTAGAAAGACCTGGTTCTCATTGTGGTGTGGCTCAACCTGACTACACATCTTTAATCCAAGAGCCTTCTGTTTATTATTAGCAGGATTAAATAAAGTCAAACATAGGTCAAGAGGTGGAGCAAGCAATTAGTTGACAGGGAGTGGACATAGGAAAAAAAGAAATGGAGAGTAATAGGGAGTTAGGAGGAAGAATAGAGATGCACAGGATGTAGAAGGGAAGGACATTAAGCTGGAAGGGTTTTTAAGAAAATATGGGGATGGAGAACAGGTTCTTTCCTTCTGGGATGTCAGCTGAGAAGGAAGGTCAGCTGGTGCTTTCTTGTCTCTCTGAGCTAGTAGGCTTCCACTCCAGCAACTGGCTCCTGACTCTTCATTTGGTAAAATCAAATGATTAGGATTTTTGTTTTAAAAACAGTTAACATGCCCAATTAAATTTAAACACCTCCTCTTAAAACAGGGTTTTCCCTTTTGCCTTTATAAACTACCATTTGCCTATAGGTCACATCTGTCTCCTCTCTATGCAGAGTCATCACCATGGTCCCCTAACTCCCTCCCTTGCCTCTTTTTTTTTTTTTTTTTTTTTTAATTAATTTATTTATTTATTTTTGATACTTTACATTTCCAATGTTTCCCCTTTTCTGGGTCTCCTCTTTGGAAACCCCCTATCCCCTCCCCCTCCCCGCCTCTGTGAAGGAATTCCTCCTCCCACCCACCTGCCCAACCATCCCCATATTCCCACCTTGACATTCCCCTTTACTGGGGTCTCTAGCACCCTCAGGCCCACACACATATGGTCACTTGATTTTCGACAAAGGAGCTAAAACCACTCAGTGGAAAAGAGACAGCATTTTCAACAAATGGTGCTGGGTCAACTGGAGGTCTACATGCAGAAGAATGCAAATTGATCCATTCCTATCTCCTTGCCTCTTTTTATTCCCTCTCCTTTGTTCCCTTCCTGTAGGAGGAATGAGTCAGCATATCCTGACCTCACAATGCTCACAATGGACCATATATGCACAAAAGCTGCTTCTGCACCCTGCAACCTTAAGATCTTCCTGGCACATGGAGACAAATGAAAACAAAGCGCATGATAAGGGCAGCCAATCAGATGGTGCCAGCAACAGGGCAAAATGTCAAGAACCAATGGGGTATGGGTGATGGATATAAAGGTATATCTCAATCCTGCAATAAATGAATCTGCTTCTGCTTCTCATCTGCTACTCCCAGAGTCTGTGTTGCGGACTCCTCGCCTTCTTACCACCTACCCCCAAGGACTGAGGGCTAGGGTAACACCTTCCCTTTCTTTCTAGTCCTCTATCTCCTGTCTTTGTCTCTTATTCCCTGTCCTTTGTTCCTCTGGTGGGGAGGATCACCTTTGTGATGAGAACCTGGTTTTAGGATGTCATGAGCTGTCTTCAAAGTCTCTACAATACTAACATATAATTCTTACTAAGCACCCAGTCTCTGTGAAGCAGATTCAGACCCTCTCTGTACAGTTAGTCCTTCCTGAGTGTGGTAGAACTGAAGTAACATAGGTATGTGGCCACACTGCCTAGATGCCAGTGGACAGCAAAATAGGTCCAGCAACATGGAACAGCCTTTTATCTCAGTGGAAAGGGAAGAAATATGGCAGCAGATTCAGTGTCAAACATTTGTTTAATGTTCATATACACACCCCAGGCTCCTACCCCTGTAGCAGAAGGAAGGCCCACAAGACAGGAGAGCCTAAAAGAAATGCCCAACCCACTCTCCCATATTTTATTCCAGAGATCTTCCCAGCTTTGGTCAGAAACAGTCTCCCTGAAAAGTTAGGCAAGATCACACAGACAACTACAGTCAGGGATTATTTATTCAGATTTCTTTGTTGTACACCAACATGAATTGGGAAGTAGGGGCTAGATAGATGGTTCAGTAGCTAAGCACACTGGCTGGCTTTCCAGGAGACCTAAGTTTGAATCCCAGCACCGTGAGGTGGCTTACAATCATCTCTAACTCCAGTTCCATGGGATCTGATACCTCCTTCAGACCTCCATGGGCATCACACATGTACATGATACACATAAATACATGCAGGTCAACCACTCTTAAAATAAAGAACACATTAAATAAATAAATAAATAAATAAATAAATAAATAAATAAATAAATAAATGTAAAAGAATTGGGAATAGGTAACTGTCTCATAGTGGATAAAGATAATAAATGCATATTCTCAGAAAATACCCTAGAAAGAGAGGGGAGGCTCTTTCTTCCTTAGGAAAGAGCTATCTACTCACTCACGCACCATGCTGTCCCATCTCCTTAGCATGTGTTAACCACATTCCCTGAAAAGACAAGCAGTAGAGAAAAAGAAAAGAATTAAAAATGGAAGGCAAGAGATAAGAAGAGTGAAAACCTACCAAATCCATCCAAATGCATCTTTCTTTAGTGATTTGTCATTCAAAGCACTAATTAGATTCATAAAATTCAGACAGCAAAGTGCGCCATCTAGTGGCTATCACTTTCATTACTACCTGTGAGTGTTAACATTTATTGTGCGTTTTTGCCTAGAACATAAGACCCAACTGACCTGGTCTTTTTATGTTCTTCTTGTTGTTCTTGTTTTTGTTGTTGACCACAGCACCATCAGAGTCTAAAAGGCATCCTGCCACATAGTAAATGCTACATGCAAAGCTTTAAACATAAGCATCATATAATGGGGTTTTATCCTCTGCACTCCATTGCTGATGCTTCTCCTTCAGTGTTTACTGCTAGACTACAATGTGTCAAAGAGTATTTCAGGAGATTGATGTATATCTATATTCTTGTTCCTGTTCTACTTCAATCAAAGCATTTCATCATTATTAATACTAGAGATCCTTAGTTGACTTACATTACTCCGACTGCCTCTGGGACCAAGTGTGAAGGTAGCCTGCAGCAGTGATTGAAGAACTGTTAATGCCAGAAGGATGCTGTACAGAAATGACAGACTGAGAGAGCAAAAGAATTACACTGCTCTAATAATGTTTTACTGTTAATTTGTGGCATGTCAGAATTTTTATCTAACTATTTTTGAAACCCAGCCTTTTGTTTTGTATTCTTAAGACTTCATTGTAGTCTCTACAAGAGATCATGCAGGCTGCTAAAAGTCCAAGTAGGCAACACACCGACCAACCTCCCCATTCTCTCACTCTGTCAGTGCCCACCCACCCTATCACTATTCATGCCCTCCTAATCTCCCAATCCAATTCCCCAATGGGGACAGAGACTCCCTGCTCTACTAGATATCACCCCAGTTTCCAGAAGTCCCACTACCAACTCAGGCCACAGGAGACACCAGAATCTAGTCATCAACTCGAGTAGAGACTCCCTGCTCAACCACAAGACATTCCATGACAAAGTCAAATTTAAACAATACCTATGCACAAACCCAGCACTACAGAAGGTTCTAGAAGGAAATATCCAAATCAAGGAGATTAACTACAACCATAAAAGCTCATGAAATAAATAATCTCATAGCACCAAAACCAAAAGAAGGGGAACACACACACACACACACACACACACACACACACACACACACAAACACCAAACACCACCACCATCAACAACAACATTAAACATACAAACAAACAAACAAAAACCCCCAGAAATTGTCAATTGTTGTTCATTAATATTTCTCAATATCAGTGGCCTCAATTCCCCAATAATAAGGCACAGATTAACAGAATGGATGCAAAAGGAGGATCCATCCTTTGGCTGCATACAAGAAATACACTTCAGCAACAAAGATAGGCAATCTCTCAGTGTAAAGGGCTAGGAAAAGATTTTTCAAGTCAATGAACCTAAGACACAAGTTGATAGAGCCATTCTAATGTCTGGCAAAATAGACTTCAAGCCAAAATTAAACAAGGGGAATTGGAAAAGATACTGCATACTCATCAAAGGAAAAAAATCTACCAACATGGTATTCTAATTTTTAATATCTATGTCTCAAATGCAAGGGCACCCACATATATAAAGAAAACATGAATAGAGTTTAAATCACACATTGATCTTCACACATTAATAGTGGGAGATTCTAATACCTCACCATGAGCTAGGTCATCCAGACAAAAACTAAACTGAGAAATACTGGAGCTAACAGATGTTATAGGCCAAATGGCCCTAACAATATCCATAGAACATTGTACCCAAACATAAAGAATACACCTTCTTCTCAGCATCTCACACTACTTTCTCCAAAACTGACCACATACTTTCACAAAGCAACTCTCAACAAATACAAAAAAAAATTGAAATAATATCTTGCATCTTGTCAGACCACCACTAATGTAAGTTGGATTTCAACAACAGAAGCAACAGAAAGGTTACAAATTCATTACAAATCTGTACTGAACAACTACCGAGTCAAGGAAGAAAGAAAGAAATTTAAGACTTCCTAGAATTCGATGTAAATGAATGCACAACATACCCAAATTTATGGAACACAATGATAGCTGTGCTAAGAGGAAAGTTCATAGCACAAAGTGTGTGCGTACATGTGGGCCTATGTGCTGGAGGCTTTCCACAGGGATCTCTGGCCCAACCAGGTGCAAGCAGGGACAGGAGTCACCTCCACCTTGGTCTCCTCAGTTGCTGCCTCTGTTACTCCAAGAGGCTGCACCCACCACCCTGCACTGAGTCGAGCCCAGGCTGAGCCCAAGAGGCTGACTAGACAGTGAGGAGTGCGGGAAGCTTCTTGTGGTGTTTTGGGAGAGCAACCTCTTCCCAGGCAGCAGTGTTACAGCTCTTATGATAGAAGCTCTCAGACAACGGAGTAGTTCTCACACCTTTATACCTTCTGAATAGGATTCTTATATACAGTTTGGGGTGTGTCAGGGTCTGGCAGCAGGTACTTCCCATTGGCTGGTCTGAGACCTTAGGGATACCTTATTTGTATGTAGGAGGGCTTGGTGTCCTGCTCCTATGTGACTGACGGCCACAGACCTTTCTACATGGGGGCTGTAGGAGTTGTAGCTACTTGACAGGAGCCAGGGGCCCAAGAGCATGGCAAAATGCCTACTGTCCCTTTCAGGGTTACTCCCTACTGGGTTGCCAGGGTTTTTAAGCCTGTGCTCAACCAGGGACCAGGCTGCCTATCACAGCCCACTACCCCACATCTACATAAAGAAATTAAAGAGATCTCATACTGAAAGACCTGACCACCTTATGAGAAAAATTAGACCCCTAGCACACTTGGAGCCAGAAACAGAAATAGGACTGAAATTGCATGCTTGGCCAAGCCCTACCTGGCTGCATTCTTTCCCCTAAGAAATGGGTGACCTTGGCCTGGCCCTAGGGCCAGAGGTACAATGTTTCAGGAACTAGCTAACCACAAAAATGTTTGTGCAACCGCCTTGTGACTAACTTAGAACATTTTGTACTTCCCCATAACGCAAATTCTTTCCGTTCCCCACCCCTTGCTTTGTGGTTTTTTTCCTTTAAATGCCCCTGACTTCAGCTGCTCAGGGTCGAACTCCTCTGCCTCTGCATAGGTTATGAGCTCGACCCCAGTGCACTGGTCCCCCCGAATAAACCTCATGTGATTGCAGCAAGGATGGTCTTTCGTGAGTTTTTGGGGGGTCGTGCCATCCCAAGACTTGAGCAAGGGTCTCCCCAGCTTGAGGGTCTTTCATTTGGGGGCTCGTCCCGGGATTTGCGACCACCCTCATCTCCGAAAACCTACTTGGAGGTGAGATTCTGTTTGTGTTCTTGTTCGTCTGTACCGGCTGAAGTCTGAATCTGTATTTTCGGTTTGCTCGCACAGTCTGGTTTGCAGTCGCTCGCGTCTCCATAAGGGGACGATGATCTCCCAGTCTCCGGTAGAGGCTGGGGGCGTGATCGGCCAACAAGCTAGGGGATCACCGACTATCGCCTTGGGAGACGTCCCAGGAGGTCTGGAGAGACCCCAGGGACGCTTGGGAGATTCCTGAAGGGGTGTCGGAGAGGACACGGTCCTGGTCGTCTGGTTTTCTGAATTGCTTTTGCTTTTCTCGGTGGAAACGGGCCCTTGTCAGTCTTTGTCTGTGTATTTTCAGTATCTGTTATGTCTTGTTTGTGACTTTGACGATGGGATAGACGATATCTACTCCCTTAAGTTTGGCTATACACTCAAGTGGGTATTGTTTGTCTCCCTCTTTGTCTGTTTTCTGTCTTCCTCCTCTTTTGTGGCGCCTACTTACAGTTTTGCTTGCAAGCCTCTGGGCACTTCAGTGCCACCTGTAGGCCTCTGGGCCGCCTGTCTGGGCACTTCGGTGCCATCTGTCTGGGCACTTTTGGTGCCACCTGTCTAGTGGTGTTCACGGTGGGTAGACATAACCTGAACGCCGTGGCCATGGACGGACCGAGGGACGCCTTGGACCCTCAGTTTGCCTGAGTATCTGACTTCTGCTGATGCGGCAGGTCCACCTGGTTTCTGAGTCTGTGGAAGGGACAAACTCTTTGGTTATACCTTCCACCTATGGCAGGGGTCACAGGATCTGAGTTGTCTGTAGCCCAGCACAGCTGCAGCTGGCTGGAAAAGTGTTCTACGTCCAAAGGAGGGACAAATCTGTTCTGCGTCCATGGCAGGGACGAGCTGTGTATTGGTTGTTGGTTGTATGCGCTGGCCACCCATGACAGGGGCAGGCTGGGGCAAACTGTTGTCTTCTGTTCTGTTCTGTGTTCTGTGCTCTTAAGACTGAAACTGACTGATGACAGGTTTTTTGCTTGCTTGTTTGTTTGTTTGTTTGTTTGTTTGTTTTGGACATCGGACAGATTCATCCAGTTAAACATGGAAAAAGTTAGGGGAAAAAAAAGGTGGGGACCGGTTGTTGCTCAGCTGGAGGAGGAGTCATGGGGGCTCAAGCATGACTCTGTGGTCCCCTGCTGTGAACAAAGACAAGATGATTGCCCAGAGGCAAAATGCCAGACAGTAAAAGCTGCCTGCTTCCTACAAGCAGGTAATCATAGGACAGAATTTTAAAGATTGGCATAATAAAGTCCTGCAAGATATCTCATATGATTTGAACGTGGGCTCCAT
>JAPYYD010005268.1:0-12296 GCA_028551405.1 Uromys caudimaculatus | reverse complement strand
TTTCATAGTCTCTGGTGAGAAGTCAGGTGTAATTCTGATAGGTCTGCCTTTATATGTTACTTGACCTTTTTCCCTTACTGCTTTTAATATTCTTTCTTTCTTTTGTGTACATGGTGTTTTCACTATAATGTGACGGGACGAATTTCTTTTCTAGTCCAATCTGTTTGGAGTTCTGTAAGCTTCTTGTATATTTATGTTCATCTCTTTCTTTAGGTTAGGGAAGTTTTCCTCTATAATTTTGTTGAAGATATTTACTGGTCCTTTAAGTTGGGAATCTTCACTCTCTTCTATACCTATTATACTTTGGTTCTGTCTTCTCATTGTGTCCTGGATTTCATGGATGTTTTGGGTCAGAAGATTTTTTGCATTTTGCATTTTCTTTTACTGTTGTGTCGATGTTATCTATGGTATCTTCTGCTCCTGAGATTCTCTTATCTATCTCTTGTATTCTGTTGGTGATGCTTACATCAATGGTTCCTGATCTCTTTCCTAGGTTTTCTAACTCCAGGGTTGTCTCCCTTTGTGATTTCTTTATTGTTTCTATTTCTATTTTTAGCTCCTGGATATTTTTGTGCATTTCCTTTGTCTGTTTGATTGTGTTTTCTTGCACTTCTGCCTGTTTGATTGTGTTTTCCTGTAATTCTTTAATGGAATTTTGTATTTCCTCTTGAAAGGCTTCTAGCTGTTTATCTCCATTCTCTTGTATTTCTTTAAGGGTGTTATGCATTTCTTTCTTAACGTCTTCTATCATCATCATGAGAAATGATTTTAAATCTGAGTCTTGCTTTTCTGTTGTATTGAGGTATCCAGGGCTTGCTGTGGTGGGAGAGCTGGGTTCAGATTGTTTCAAGTACTCTTTGTTTCTGTTCCTTATGTTCTTACCCTTGCCATCTTGTTAACTCTGTTGTTAGCTGATCTTACTCTGTCTGGTTGTGGCTTGCCCCTCCTGCAGGCCTCTGTGTCAATACTCCTTGAGGACCAGGTCTCTCTGAGAGGTATTTGGGTTTGGAAAGCTGTGGTACAGGATCTGCTCTGGGGTGCAGACAGAAATCAGAAGGATATTGTCCCCAGCTGTCCCTTGGTTCCTATGTCCTGATGGCTCTGCAAGGGTCCCTCTTGATCCAGTGAGTTTGAACAGAAGTGGTGTTTTTGCCTGTGCTAAAAGGTGTGTCAGCACTCCTGGGATACCTGTTCTCTCCTGGATCCCTGTGGCCCAGGCTGAGGTCCCCAGGCACAGACCCCTGGTGGCCCAGGCAGAGGTCTCCCCCCACAGATGGAACCAGAAGGTTCAGAGGTTTCCTGTTCCCGAGTTCTCCTCAGGTCCTATATCCCACCGTATCTGGGCGGGTCTGGGTGAGAGGTATTGCTCCCCTTAACCCCACTCATGGCTTTTCCAAGCTCCTGGGAGGGTAGCTTTCTCCTGGCGCTCCTTGGCTATGGACTCCTGGTGGTCCAGGCAGAGGTCTCCACCCACATAATTAAATTTTAATTTAAAAAAATATATTAAAGAAACCAGTACCAAGTTTGAAAAACCATTAGGAAAAATATATAGTATAAAAGCCATATTTTATTTTGGATATTTATTAAAATATATGTGGGGTTGGCAAGATGGCACAAGAAGGTGAAGATGCCTTCCACAGAAGGTAACAACCTGAGTTTGATTCCTAGGACCCACTGCCAACTGAAATAAGTTGTCTCTGACCCCCACACTTGTGCCATGGCATGTGTGCATGTACTTTTGCATCAGACACAAACACACACACACACACACAGACACACAGACCGAACTAGAAATCAAACAAATAAAATCCAAAAAATAAATTATGTGGCTGGAGGTTGGCAGGTGCATATAAAAGGGAAATTGCTGAGTTAGTGCATTTATATAGAAGTTGTTTTGCAGGTGGCAAGTAGCCTTTATGGCCCTAAGCAATTTTAACATTAAATCCTGTCACATGCTGTGTCCTCTCCCCTTCATGTCCATCAGACATGCCTACAACACTGTGCCTGGCACCCGAGACTCAATGCTTTATGTTATCTCCGATTTTCTTCCAGTGCACTCTTGTTATGTGGCTGCACTTCTCTGAATGCCTACATCTCCATCTCCTTTTACTCTCCTTTTACATCTCTTGCCGTCCTCCCTTCTATCCCTCCTAGAGAGGAACCCACAGAGAATTAAACAGGACACCTGCCCTTAAGGGTTTACAATCTGCCAGGCCTATGCTGAGCACATTCTCAAATAGAGAGGAAGGTAGTCAAGGGGAATTGTGCCAGATGGATGTTATTTTAAATGAAGGACGAGTTTAGTCATCTACTTAGGAAAGGAGGGAGTTGAGGACTTACAGGGAATACACGGGGCTTATATTGCAGTATGGAATCAACAGGAAATGAATTGAGGGATTGTCGTTTTGTGATCCTCTCAGAGTGGTTTTGAAATTTATCTTTCTAAATACAGGAGTCTGAGCTGGGTGCTTTGGAAAGTCTCCTTGAAGTCTGATTGCTCCCTTCTAATCTCTGAGACATACGGGCAGGGGCCCTTCCTCTAAGTAAGCTTCATTTTTCAGTTAGGTGGATGGAGACAGCAATCACTCTTGCTCATGTCCCACCCCCAACTCTGCTTCATACAAGCACAGGAACTCAGACTTCATCCACCTGTACCACCCACAGCCTGACACCCTCCATTCACCACTCCCACTTAGCCTGCACAATGGCCTCCTTTAAGCCCTAAGTGAACTATCTTCCTGGCCTGCTCCGCCTGCTTCTTGACCAATGGTTCTGGCAGAGACTTAAGAAAAGTCAGATGGGAGGACTCCTGGGCTGGGCTCACACAAGCTGTGTCCTAGTTTTTGTTTGTTTGGTTTGGTTTGATTTGTTTTTTTGTTTTTTTTTAAAGACTAAGATATCAGGGGTTGTCTCTTATGCCCCAATCCCTTCCATGTCCCAAATCCCTTTTCTGAGCCTGAAAAAACAGCTTTGCCAGCCTAAGAAGAAACCTTCTGCCCTAGGCAAGCTAGGCCTAAGGAGCTGCCATCAGTCCCCATTGTCTGTGTCCTGGGATCACTGCCAAGGATCACTCTTGGCTGGGGCTATAGAAGGGCCCTGTTCTATCTCATCTGTTCAGAGGTAAAGAGAAGCCAGATCTCCTCCTACTCCTCCTCCCTTCGCCCCTCAAACCCTAAGCTCCATGGATGAGTGGCTTTTCAGAGATGAAAAACTGGAGCCCTGTCAGTAAGACTTCTTGCTTGACAGAGACCAGATCTAAATATAGTAAGGTATAGCTTAACTATAGAGCATAGCAAGCATACCCAACCAGCTTCTGGCTTCTGGGATTCCTCCACTCTTGGCACCTAGCCAAAACCCAGTACAGACTGGGAGTAGAGAGAGATCATCAAATGTTCTGGATTGACCTTCCTACATTCTACCTGGTGTCCCTCCTCCCACATAATGTCAATTACACCAACATCTATTAGGATCTACTGAGGCATTCTGGAACTCTTCCCTTTAACCCCCCCCCAACAGCAGTGGATTCTCTTCTACTGATAGCATCATTCCAAAGGCATTGCCACTTTTATGGGGCCATCATGAAGAGTCTATCACATCACATATATTTAGCTTTCCCTTGCAACAGACACTAAAAATTCATGACTTTGTTTAATTTCTACCATTACCAAGATGTAATGACTCCAATTTTAGAGATATCAACACTATGGCTGTGCAGTAACTTCTTCCTGAAAATCCACCTGGTTGAGCACTGTTCCTCTCTTGCCTTAGAAAGACCTTATGTCGAAAATGGAACTGGCTTTGCTGGTTCCCTTTGGAACTTCCCTTTATAATTCAACTGAAGAATTTGAGGATATTTCTTTCATTTCATGAAAAAAAATATTTTGGGGAGCAGAGTTTCACATGGCCTAAACTAGCCCCAACTTTAATGTATAGCCCAGCCTTTCATACTGCTAATCCTTCTTCCTCAGCATGCTGGGTGCTGAGAGGAAATGCATGTGCCACATCTAAGTCTTTTAGTTTCATCAAGAATCATAGCACATTGATTAGCTTTTTATTGTAACTGTTCACATATACAACAATGACAACCTAATGGAGCAATTGCTTATTTTGGCTCATTGTTTAAGAGGATTCAGTCTGGTATGGTGGATCAGAAACCATGTCATTGTGGGCCAAGATGAAGAGAAGCAGAATGCATAAATTACACCACATCTCTCCTTCTCCTCCTTTAGTTTGTCTAGAGGTCCCACCCAAAGATGCTGTCATCCACACTCAGAGTGGTCTTCCATTCTCAGTTACTCTTCCCTTCTTGGTGTGACTCTGTCTCCTAGGTGATTCTAAACCCAGTCACCTTACTCCTATAACAACAGGAGTCTAATAACTTAGAAGCTAAACAGAGCAACTTGGCAGCCTCAAATAAAGTCTACTGTGCTCACAGAGATAGCACAGACATCTGACCATGTTTTCAGAGGCATACAAATATGCTTATTTGAGTTTGGAGGCTACTATTGACTGGGATGGGCTCTGGGGAAGACTCCTGTGTATTTTCCTGCCTCTGTGGGTTGCTGCAGTTCATGAATTCATGTTTATAGCTATTGTATTCAACATATGCTTTTGTTTTCATAAGGCAACCATCTCTGTAAGGTATAGCCCAGCCTGTCATACTGTTGATCCTTCTGCCTCAGCATGCTGGGTGCTGAGAGGAAATGCATGTGCCACATTTGAGTCTTTTACTTTCATCAAGAATCATAGCACATGGATTAGGTTTTTATTGTAACTGTTCGCATATACAACAATGATAACCTATGGTGGAGCAGAAACCCTGTCCTTGTGGGCCAAGATGCAGAGAAGCAGAATGCATAAACTACACCACATCTCTCCTTTATTTTGTCTAGAGGTCCTACCCAAAGATGCTGTCATCCACACTCAGAGTGGGTCTTCCATTCTCAGTTACTCTTCCCTTCTTGGTGTGACTCTGTCTCCTAGGATTCTAAACTCAGTCACCTTAATCCTATAACACCAGGAGTCTAATAACTTAGAAGCCAAACAGAGCAATGTGGAGGCCTCAAATAAAGTCTCCTGTGCCCACAGAGATGGCACAGACCTCTGATCATGTTTTCAGAGCCATACAAATATGTTTATTTGAGTTTGGAGGCTACTATTGACTGGGATGGGCTCTGGGGAAGACTCCTGTGTATTTTTCTGTCTCTGTGGGTTGCTACAGTTCATGAATTCTTCATGTTTATAGCTATTGTATTCAACATATGCATTTGTTTTCATAAGGCAACCATCTCTGTGTGTTTGTGTCCCTGAATCTACCTCTTTTTTCACTAATAACACATCAGTAATTGCATGTAAGGCCTTCTTCAATCCAGTATGAGTCCACTCTATCTTGATTTCATCTTTGAAGATCTGATTCCGAAGAAGATCAGCGTCTGGGGGACTGACTGTAAACTATCCCCTTTACTAGAGATGCATTCTAAGGCCATTGTGGATGCCAGAAACCATGTGTAACTATGATAAATTTAATAAATATACTAAGCACAATAAAATATACTAAGCACAGTAACTAAAAGTAAAATAAATATAATAACAACATATTGTAGTAAAAAAAAAACTATGTTGATATAGTATCTCCCCAACCCTCTCTCTCTCTGAAGGATTTCTCTATGTAGCCCTGGTTCTCCAAGAACTCACTCTGCAGATGAGGTTGTCCTTGAAATCAGAAATCTGCCTGCCTCTGCCTCCTGAATGCTGAGATGAAAGGCATGCACCAACCCTGCCCAGCAGCGATCTTTTCAAAGCACCTTATTTTACTAAATAAATAAATAATTAATTAAATAAATTTAATTGAGGAGGAAAGTCTGAATCTGAATATTAGTGGCACCATCCAATGGGCTGAGCTCCAGACTTGATAAAAAAAAAAATTGAACTAAGCATCATACTTCATCTCTTTCTACTTCCTGACTACAGTGGCATTATGAGCCGATGCCTTAAGATCCTGCCACTATGGAATCCCTTTCTATAAAGAACTGTGTTCTTGAACTGGAAGCCAGAATAACCCCTTCCTTCTTTAGGTTGATTTTGTCAAGTACTATGTCATAGTAATAAGAAAAGTAAGGAATGCACTTGTAAAATAATTTGTTGTAGAATTTTCCTGTTCAATCTCTTAAAGCTGTAGTTCTACATGAGTCACTGAAATGGCAGAAAAAATAAGTATGGGGGAGGACATAATTTGACCCAAAATAGACAAAATGAAATGGTAATAGGAGAATGAACTTTAATTCAGGATCTGACACTTAATCGTTGTTTGCATTAGTATATCTCAGCATCTCTGAACTCTGTATCAACAGAGTAAATACAAGTACAAAGGGCCCATTCAGTAGGCTAATTGGAAGAATTCTCCAAGGTAATCCATACAGGATATTCAGTATTTTGTCTGGTATATAAATGTGTTTCATATTCACTGTTCTATTGCTGATAAAAGACATTATGACCAAAGCAACTCTTTTGTATAAAGAAAAACATTTAATTGGGGATTTACTTACATTTTCAGAGCCTCAGTCCATTATCAACATGGCAGGGAGCATGGTGGTATACATGGTACTGGAGCAGTGGCTGAGAGATATATCCTTATCCGCAGGGAGAGAATTGGGGCATGGGATGGACTTGCCATGGCTTTTGAATTCACAAAGTCCATGTGGGTATGACCCCCCCCCCCAGTACCACACTCCCTAATTCATTAAATCCTTTCAAATAATTCCATTCACTGTTGACTACATATTCAAATATATGAGCCTATGGTAGCCATTCTTATGCAAACTACCACAGTGTAAAATTGAGCTGCTGTCCCCATAAGCTGGTAGCTGGGGCCACAAACTCTTAAGTCCACTGCTGGGTGAGTCCCTGGCTCTATCACTTCCAACCACAAACATAGAGAAAATTTTCTTCACCTCTAAAGCTTTCCTTCTATCATTATAAAATAAAGCTAGGAATTATGTCTATCTCTGGAATCACAATGAGATAGCAGGAAGTAATGTGAAAAACATTATGTAAGAATATTTTACAAGCTTTCAGTAGTTGTGGCTTTTATGATATCAATATATGAAGCCAGAACTGTTTAGTTGTAATTGTGATTATCCATGCAATAAAGAAAGTCCTGGGATTCTGGCAATGAATGACCAGAGTAGAATTTGGTAGGTCAGTATAAAATAGGCCTTTTCTATTATGTGAAGGAACTGCAGGCCTGACGTTCTCAAGGCAAAGTTGTTTGTGATTGGCTGTGGTCAAGAGGTCTCTCATTTATGGTTTCTTTATACTCAGTGAATTCACAGAGTCATAGGAGTGTGTAACTGCTTCTGGGATGAATATATATATGTATATATATATATATGTGTATATATATATATATATATATATATATATATATATATAATATATAAAATATATATATATAGACAGACACAACAAACACATAGGTCTCCAGCTGCCAGATGAAGGTGACCTAGGATAACAGGATGGTGGATAGTTGGGAGCTGAGGGCGGAGAAGCAACATGAAGCTCATTAGCAACTGACTGCTCAAGTGGAACAGTCCTCTCATGGGGGCCATAACTCTGTCTCTGGAAGGAAGAATGATGAGTAGGAAGTAGCAGAGAATGTAGCAGCACATGGCTGAACAGGGTGGGGTGAGAAAAGCTAAGTCTCTGACTTCTTTCTCTACCCAATACACTCACCAAAAGAGAAGAACTGCATCATGAAAAAGAAATTGCGGAAGGGTTGAAAGAAATCTGAAAACTGGGCCATGGTGCTTTATTTAAGTAAGCAGCTCATCTATACATGGCAACTGAACTGTCAAGGTTATTTCCCTGTTCTGAAAAAGGAGTGTTGTGCAAGGGAAAAATCACACATGTTACAATTCAATTTCTCCACATTTCTGTGTATTTTACACAGCTCATCGTTTTCAGTCCTTGGTGCCTATATCACATCTGTACAATAATAATACTCTAAAATGTCTCAGAGTTGGCATAATGATTAAATGATTTGACTTATCTAAAACTCATTCCTACAGGCCCACCAAATTAAGATCAGCTTTCTCCTCTGTCTGGATACCTTCATAATAAGGTTTCTTTGAGTAGTCCTGATCTATGCCCTGCCAAGTCTTTATATCTCCCTCTGCCAGAACATTAGCACTTGTCATCCAATTAAAATTCCATGTTCATTGCTCTGTTTTCCACTATATAAGGCTGAGAAGTCACAGGGGACAAAGAGTATCTTATTACATTTAACATTAGTTCTATCTAGAAAAACTCCTGGAATAACCTGAATGAATAAGTCAATGAATTAGTATGAAAACAAATCTATGTTAGAAAGATTTGTGTTTGTTTGTTTATTGGAGGAGGTGAATATTTGCTACAGCAAATATGAGGAGAACAGAATAAAACTTGTAGCAGTTGGTCCTCTCCTTCAACCATGATCCTGGTGATATATTTAGGTCATCGGGCTTGTCAAGAAGTGCCTTTATCCAACTGAGTCATCCTGGGAGCTTTAGCCAGCAGGCATGTTAAGCAGTTATTACATTTACATCATTCTGAAAGCACAATGGAAAGATACACTGTTGAATGCTTTTCTCTTTATTAGGGAGACTTTACTAGAAACACAGTAAGGAAAGTGAGTTAATTAGACATTCTAAAATATGAAAAATGCTACTGTGTACTAAGTACTATCCTCTTCAATTTATGTTAATCACTCAAGCATTTAAATCTCCCTGTTACTATCCTTGTCCACAGGAGAAAACTGAGGCTGAGAATGATGAATTAATCTTTAAAAGACCACAAAGGAGGTGGGTGGCAGAAAAATTGATTGTAACTCTCATATGTTCAGCTAACAGCTTGGGTCCTTTTTTTTCATGTCTCTCCTAACATAAAATTGAAGTTTTCAATTGTTAATTCCAAAGTATAAAATGAAAGATGAAAATAGAATTGTTGACAGGTACCAGGAACCCTAGACAGGAACCTTGCATAACAGTCATCAGAGAGGCTTCTTTCAGCAACTGATTGAAAGAGGTGTAGAGACAAACCCAAAGTCAAATATTAGGCATAACTTGAGGAATACTGAGGAATAGGGGAGGAAAAGGATTGAAGGGGCCAGACGGGTCAAGGACACCACATGAAAACCTACAGATTCAACTAATCTGGGCACATAGGGGGCTCACAGAGACTGAACCACAAACCAGAAAGCATGCATGGGGCAGACCTGGAATCTCTGCACATATGTTAAAGATGTACAGCTTGGTCTTCATACAGGACTCCTAACAGTGGGAGCAGGAACTGTCTCTGACTCTGTTTTCTGTTTTTGGGACTCTTTACCCTAACTGGGTTGCCTCTCTAGGCTTTATTGGCAAAAATGTGCTTAGTCTCATTGCTACTTGATATGCTAAGATGGGTTAATATCTATGGGAGGCCTCCACTTTTCTGAAGAGAAGGAAGGAGGAATGAATGGGAGCTTAAGACAGATTGGTGGAAGGACTAGAACAAGAGGGGAGAAGGGAAACTTCAGCCAAGATGTAAAGTTAATTAATTAATTAATTAAAATAAAAGCATTAACACCAAAAAAAAAAAAAATAAAGAATTGTCTAAGGTTTGTCACATATAATGTCTTACCTGTATTTTCTTGGCCATGTATAACCTAATAAAATGTTGGGGAAAAGTGTTTTGCACATTTATGCATCAGGGAAGGGTGATGATGGATTAAAACCATTTCTAAGGGCCAGATAGCCTTCTCAATCCTGGTTGTAATGGTTATAAATCTGCAGACACAGGTATCCTAGAAAGAATATAGGGCTTTGAGGATGCAGTCAGAAGGAGAAAATAAAGCTTTTGATTTTCTCAGAAAGAAAAACTTATATAGATGTGATAAAAGACCAAAGTTTAGGTGTTGAAACGCCATGTTGTAGGTTACAGAGGAAGTCCAGTGTCTCTCAGGTGGATTAAATCTCCTGTTCCCTAGGCCATTTTTTGAAGTCAGGTTAACTATTTTCTCTTTTAGTTCTTACAAGACTTCCTCATTCTATAGATAAATTCAATGAGGCATAATACTAGGAACATGTTTTTAGTGTGTCACATGCCTGAGATCTATACCCATGCTTACACAGCTACAAAGAGCATTTTTGTAGATAAATACATTCATTGAGATATGACATACTAGAATTTACTGGTTTTGAGACTAGTTTAGCCATTAAATCAGTCTCAATAATAAATAAATAGACACAAATTGACATATGAGAGATGGCTCAGCAGATTAAGAGCACATACTACTTGTGGTGGTTTGAATGAATATATTCTGCATGGTCTCTGAGATTTGGATGCTTAAGTCTCTATGAAGTTGTGACCTTGGGAGAATAATGTCACTGAATATGGGCTTTGGTAGTTTAAAGACTCACTCTTCTGAGTGCATTTACTCTGTATCTTCTTTGTGGTTCTGAATATGAGCCTTCAGCTCTCAACTTCTAGCTCAGCTGCCATGCTGCCATGCTGTGCCCTTCACCATGGTCTCTAACCTTCAGGAACCATATGAAACCATCCCTCTGTAAGTTGAGTTGGGCATGCTGTTTTACAATAGTAGTGGGAAATAACTAAGACACTTTTACATCAGAGGGCTGGTACTGGATCACCCATATCCAGTGGTACACAGATGCCTGGAATTCCAGCTGTAGAGGACTCAACACACCTGTCTAGCCTCTTTAGAGACTTTTGTACATTTGTGCACATACATAACTATTTTTTTAAGTTCCAGTTTAATGCCAAATAAATGGCTGAGCAGATGAGACTGGCTGCTGTTTGAGAGGTCCCAGGTTCAATTCCCATCACGTACATGGTGCTTCATAATCTTTTGTAACTCCAGATCCAGTAAATTTGATGGCCTCTTCAGGCCTTCATGGGCACAAGCATACACATGTTGCACAGGCAGAAACATATGTAGACTAAACACAGGACACTTAAATGAAAGCAAAACAAAGTAAAAATACCTTTTCTTTTCTTAATGCCTGATCCATAGAACACAGCAAATGGGAAAGTGAACTATTCAGAGGTATTTGCTTTTTTGTGTGTTTTGTTTTAGTTTTTGAGATCAAGATGTCCTGGATCCTCAAGCCTTTGCCTCTGAGTGCAAAGAATGCAGGTGTTTACTATCTTCCCCTGCTAAGCATGTGTTTGTTTGTTTATAAGTTTCTCACCTTTGAGGATTGGTTTGTTATGTGACTCCAGCTCAAGAAGCTTTCAAAAAGATTTGCTTGACATTCATGCTCCATGTGGTAACCAGGGTAAGTCTGGTCATGCTGCAGTAACAAGTTAATGTCCCTAATACCTAATGTAAAGGCTTAGTTCGTTAATGTTTTAATTTTTTTCTATTTATTTATTTGTGTACAATGTTGTACCTTTTACTTAAGAAATATTTTTTTCTCACTTGGTCCTGAAGAGGTAAGTGCCTAGGTGGTTAGGAGTGCTTGCTGTTCTTAGAGGGCCAGAGTTCTGTTCCAAACACTTACATGATGGCTCACAATCATTCATAATCCAGGTTATGGAGAATCCACTGACGTCTTCTAGCCCATGAACCTGTGCACATACATACATATAGAGGGAATACTCATATATATGAAATAAAAAGAAATGAATATTTTCACCTAATATGTCTTCTCATTATCAATATCCAGAGTAATTCACTCCCTGTGGTAGACCAGAATGTTAAGGTACAACACTGAAGGACACCATAATGATTTGTAATATGTGGCAATGGGTAGCATTTTTCAGAGTGTTATTGGAATTTGGCTCAATCCAGTGATATTAAGGAGTTTAGAGACATACAGTTACACAGCACAATATGGATGTCTATTCCTCAAAATGATGAAACCATATTTTCATTCATTGATTGGTAGACTTTTCTGTCATATTCCCCTAAATTCAATAAAGACAGCAGAGTTATTGTTGAGGCTCTAAAAGCCTGTCCACTTTCTCTGTTTAGAGGCTTATTAAATTAACCTACTAGTACTGTCTATGGGAAGAAGCTTGGTCCATTGAATAAAATCTTGCCTATTTTAGTTAACACAAATCATCATCTCTAATACTATGTTTCCAACTTTCCTAAACTTTTCCTAGTATTTCCAAGTTTTCAAAACTGACATACAATTTAAATTATTTTTATGTGGGCAGACTCACCTGGAGTCTAATGAATGAATTCTCAGTCATAAGACCATTGAAAATATGTGTGTTTTTCTTTGTTCTTAATCAATCCCTGTGACAGGGTC
>JAPYYD010005267.1:0-12297 GCA_028551405.1 Uromys caudimaculatus | reverse complement strand
TGACCGTCAGTCTCTGTGGCCCTCGGAAAGCGGGCGGAGTCAGTGAGCTCTGGGGACGCGTTGCCCCTGCTAGGGGCTTTTCCCCGTTCCTGGGAGAGAGGATTTTCTCCCGGAGCTGCTTGTCTATGGAATCCTTGTGTCCCAGGCAGAAGTTTCCTGCCACAGTCGCCCGCTTTTGGGATCCAGGGGGGTTTCTAGGTCCGCCTACCTCGGTCCCTGTGTCTCGCGGGTTCGGGGCAGTACCTGGTGAGCTGTGTGGTGTGTCTTTGGCCCTCTCCTGGCTCTTGCGATCTGAGAGGGATCTTTGTCCAGGCGCTGATTAGCTGTGGAGCCCTGTGGCCCAAGCTGAGGTTTCCGGCCGTCGCCGGAAGCTGCTGACCGTCAGTCTCTGTGGCAGTCTGTAGTCCAACTCCCCAACAATGGTCAGCAGCAGCTGTAAATGAAAGTCCAAGGATCTAGCAGTTGCTCAGTCCCACAAGGCAAGCAGGCAAAGAGTCCTCTTGTATTTCTTTAAGGGTGTTAATTTCTTTCTTAAAGTCTTCTATCATCAACATGAGAAATTATTTTAAATCTGAGTCTTGCTTTTCTGGTGTGTTGGGGTATCCACGGTTTGCTGTGGTGGGAGACCTGTGCTCTGATGATGCCAAGTAGCCTTGGTTCTATTCCTTATGTTCTTACCCTTGCCTTTTGCCATCTTGTTAACTCTGATGTTAGCTGGTCTTACTCTGTCTGGCTGTGGCTTGCCCCTTCTGCAGGCCTCTGTGTCAAACTCCTTGAAGTCCAGCTCTCTATGAGAGGTACTTGGGCCTGGAGACCTGTGGCACAGGGTTAGCTCTGGGGTGCAGACAGAAAACAGAAGGATCCTGTCCCCAGCTGTCCCTTGGCTCCTATGTCCTGATGGCTCTGCAAGGGTCCCTCTTGATCCAGTGAGCTTGAACAGAAGCAGTGACCCTGCCTGTGCTCCAAGGTGTGTCAGTAGTCCTGGGATACCAGCCCTTCCGGCGGCCCAGGCTGAGGTCCCTTGGCACAGATGGAAACCAGAAAGTTCCTGTCCCCGACTTTATCTCAGTCCCTGTGACCTGAGGGTTCCGGGCAGGTCCTGGTGAGCAGTGGTGCTCACCCTAACCCCACTCACGGCTTTTCCACACTCCTGGGGGCGCGGGTAGCCTTCTCCTGGTGCTCCTTGGCTATGGACTCCTGGTGGCCCAGGCAGAGGTCTCCACCCATAGATGGAAACTGGAAGGTTCAGAGTTTTCCTATCCTTGAGTTTTCCTCAGGCCCTGTATCCTGCCAGTTCTGGGCGGATCTCGGTGAGCAGTGGTGCTCAAGTTAACCCTACTCACGTCTTTTCCACGCTCCTAGGAGGGTAACTTTCTCCTGTTGCTTCTTGGCTATGGACCCCTGGTGGCCCAGGCAGAGGTCTCCACCCCGCTTTTGTAAAAGTCATAGTATCAGTCACAAAGATGTTGTGGTGGTAGTGTACTGCTACAAGAGAAATGATCAAAGTCCATTATAGGCATGCATAGAAATATAATGAAATTGTTATGGGTGATACATATATAAGTATAATATATATTTAGTATATTTTATTATACTTGTTTTATAATTATGATTATTATAATTTGAGCATATAATACAGTATAATAAATTGTAATTATAAAATAATTATCCTTTTTAGTATAATTAGAATACATTACAATATATACAATAATCATAAATATTAAATGTATTTCACATAATATATATTATACATACTAATATTTTATGGGTACTATGTGTTATTTTTATTCACTTTACACCCTGATGACAGCTCCCACTCTCTCCTCTCATCCCAGTCCCACCCTTATAAGTCCCTCCCTCCATTACCCCTCCCCTTCTCCTTAAAGAAGAAGCCCAGCTTGGGTAACACCCAACCTTAGTATCAGAAGGACTAGACATGTCTTCTCCCACTGAGGCCCAACCAGGAAGTCCAGGTAAGGGAAGGGGACCCAGTGGCAGCCAAAATCATACAATGGGAAAATGAAAGCATCTTCAGTGGATGGTGCTGGTCTGACTAGATGTTTGCGTGTAGAAGAATGTAAATGAAACCATATCTATCAACCTGAACAAAACTCAAATCCAAATGTATCTAAGACCTCAATGTAGATCATAGTTAGGGTTTCATTTTTGTGAAAAGGCATCATGATCAACGCAACTCTTATTAAGGCAAACATTTAGTTGGGGCTTACTTAGAGTTTTAGAGAAAAAGATAGTTTGCAAGGAAGGCTGCTGTAAGTTTATACACACAACTCACCACCAGGGGTCACCAGAGATGGCACACTGTATGCTTAGAGGTGTTCTTGTTTAGAGCAGCAGTGCTCCATGCTCCCCAGAAGTTCCAAGATCACCAGATGAAATACTGTAGCTAGAGAGGGGTGGTAAACAATTCTATCCTGCCTTAGGGGACAACTGGATTTCCCATCAGGCTGACATAGCTTCTGGTATGACCCTGGGCTGCCATATAGTTCAGATAATGGGAATGCCCTAATCAAGGTGCCAGGGACTATTTCTATGCTTCAGGTTTCTGACACCTGCTTGGAAGTCTGAGGTCAGTCAGTGTAAGTCAAGATTGTTCAAGCAGGTTTATCCCATCTCTTTCAGAAACCCAGTAAAATCCATATACAGACTTCTTTACCAGGAAAGTGGAGCAGGAGGATTCAGGAAAGAATCCCTATACCCAGCAGAATTTGCATGTCTATGCTCAGAGCAGCATCAAAGGCCACTGTCAGGAACTTAAACCTCCATCCATCAAAGCTGAATGAGTTCATCAGGGAGGGAACAGGGCCTCAGAGTCTCTCTCTCTCTCTCTCTCTCTCTCTCTCTCTCTCTCTCTCTGTATTTAGAAACCTCATTTCTCCAATCTTTCTACTTGATTGAGGGACCAAAGGAAAATGGACTTTTTTTTTGCTAGTATGCTGAAGCTTAGTTTGGAATATATTTAAGTCTATAGTTTATCCTTCTCAGAGTTCTGCTGATACTGACTACCTAATAGCAGCAAGCACCCAGTACCTCCAAAGGCTTCAGCAGTCTCCTCAGTTTTCTTCATATGTAAAAATAAGGCTTCACTTTCCTAGACTCTCAGCCAAGAAAGGCAAATAGATTACCTTACTATCAGACTCTCAAAAGAGATAAACTCACAAAACAGTTTTCATAATAACTTTTTATTATTACTTTATTTAAAGGAACTTAGTTTACAGTGACCACTGTCAATTATCAACCACCTGTGTCTCATGGTACATAATTGAGAAAAAACATGTTTTATACAAATTATAACAGTCTAAGAAAGTGATTAAGATATTTTTTAAAAAAGCCTCAGATTCCTTTCCCTCACTATGCTATTGTTATAGTAAAACTTTAAAAGTTCAGAGTTTTAACATTAACCAATGGAGTTCTGACAAGCTATTTTTTCTAACCTGGTAAAATACTCCTACTATTATCGTAATTACAAGCTCAAAATTTTAAATTTCTTTTGGTTGTTTTCTGAATACAGACTTACAAATGCTTCTCCTTGTGTGGAAAACTCTCTGTCAAATTTATACACACTCAGTTTTCTGGATTGATGTGTGTTAATGCTTATAATAAAAAGTTATTTTGCGTAAGCAAGCTTTTATTATGACTCAAAGGCCTTCAGCTTTTCCTACAACATGTATTTCAGCACAAATTAGAAACAACTGTAGGTGGGCAAGCCTGTGTGGGTAAGGCCAGCACCTCTGCTCAGCGGGACCCGCCCAGAACCCTCAAGACACAGGGACCAAGGAACAGCTAGGGAGAGGAGCCTTTCGGTTTCCATCTGTGGCTGGGGACCTCAGCCTGGGCCACAGGGCTCCATACCCAAATAGCACCAGGAGAAAGCTAGTCTCCATGGAGTGTGGTCAAACCTGTGAGCAGGGTAAGACCAGCACCTCTGCTCAGAGGGACCCACTCGGAACCCTCAGGACCCAGGGACTGAGAGTGGTCTTCTGGTCTCCTTCTGCAGCAGGGAGCTGATCTTGTGACACAGGGCTCCATACTCAAATAGTGCCAGGAGAGAGCTGGTCTCCCAAGAGTGCTGACACACCTTTGAGCACAGGCAAGATCACCACTTCCATTCAAAATCCTGGATCAAAAGGGACCCTCACAGAGCCATCACGACACAGGAACCAAGGAACAGCTGGGGACAGGATCCTTCTGGTTTCTGTCTGAGCCCCAGAGCTGACCCTATACCACAGCTCTCCAAACTCAAATTCCTCTCAGAGATAGTTGGTCTCCAAAGAGTACTGACACAAAGGCTTGCAGGAGGGACAAGCCACAGTCAGAAAGAGCAAGACCAGCTAACACCAGAGATAACCAGATGGCAAAAGGCAAGGGCAAGAACATAAGGAACAGAAACCAAGGCAACTTGGTGTCATCAGAAACCAGTTCTCCCACCACAGTGAGCCCTGGATACCCCAACACACCAGAAAAGCAAGACTCAGATTTAAAATAATTTCTCATGATGATGATAGAAGACTTTAAGACAGAAATAAATAACTCCCTTAAAGAAATACAAGAGAACACAGGTAAACAGCTAGAAGCCCTTAAAGAGGAAATACAGGAAAAGAAAATCAAACAGGCAAAGGAAATGAACAAAACCATCCAGGATCTAAAAATGGAAATAGAAACAATAAGGAAATCACAAAGGGAGACAACCCTGGAGATAGAAACCCTAGGAAAGAGATCAGGAGTCATATGCAAGCATCACCAACAGAACACAAGAGATAGAAGAGAGAATCTCAGGTGCAGAAGATACCATAGAAAACATTGACACTGAAACATTGTCAAAGAAAATGCAAAGTACAAAAGGCTCCTAACACAAAACATCCAGGAAATCCAGGACACAATGAGAAGATCAAAACTAAGGATAATAGGTATAGAAGAGAGTAAAGATTCCCAACTTACAGGGCCAGTAAATATCTTCAACAAAATTATAGAAGAAAAGTTTCCTAACCTAAAGAAAGAGATGAACATAAATATACAAGAAGCCTATAGAACTCCAAATAGACTGGACCAGAAAAGAAATTCCTCCTGTCACTTAATAATCAAAAACCAAATGCACTAAACAAAGAAAGACTATTAAAAGCAGTAAGGGAAAAAGGTCAAGTAACATATAAAGGCAGACCTATCAGAATTACACCAGACTTCTCACCAGAGACTATGAAAGTTAGAAGATCCTGGACAGATCTCATACAGGCCCTAAAAGAACACAAGTGCCAGCCCAGGCTGCTATACAAAGCAAAAATCTCAATTACCATAGATGGTGAAGCCAAGATATTCCATGATAAAACCAAATTTACACAATATCTTTCCACAAACCCAGCCCTACAAAGGATAATAGATTGAAAACGCCAACACAAGGAGGGAAACTAAGCCTAGAAAAAGCAAGAAAGTAATCTTTCAACAAACCCAAAAGAAGATAGCCACACAAACATAAAACTAACATAAAAAATAACATGAAGCAACAATCACTTTTACTTAATATCTCTTAACATCAATGGACTCAATTCCCCAATAAAAAGACATAGGCTAATGGACTGGATACATAAACAGGACCCAGCATTTTGCTGCATACAGGAAACACACCTCAGTGTTAAAGACAAACACTACCTCAGAGTAAAGGGCTGAAAAACAATTTTCCAGGCAAATGGTCCAAAGAAACAGGCTGGAGTAGCCATTCTAATACCAGATAAAATCGACTTTCAACCAAAAGTCATCAAAAAAGATAAGGAAGGACACTTCATACTCATCAAAGGAAAAATCTACCAAGAAGAACTCTCAATTCTGAACATCTATGCTCCAAATGCAAGGGCACCCACATGCATAAAAGAAACTTGACTAAAGCTCAAAGCACACATTGTGCCTCACACAATAATAGTAGGATACTTCAACACCCCATTATCATCAATGGACAGATCTTGGAAACACAAACTAAACAGAGACACAGTGAAACTAACTGATGTTATGAACCAAGATATGAACAGATATCTATAGAACATTTCATCCTAAATCAAAAGAATATACCTTCTTCTCAGCACCTCATGGTACTTTCTCCAAAACTGGTCATGTAATTGGTCACAAAACAAATCTCAACAGATATAAGAAGATCAAAATAATCCCATGCCCCTATCAGATCACTATGGATTGAGACTGGTCTTCAATGGCAACAAAAACAACAGAAAGCCCACATACACATGGAAGATGAACAACACTCTACTCAATGATAACTTGGTCAAGGAAGAAATAAAGAAATTAAAGACTTCCTAGAATTTAATGAAAATGAACGTACAACATACCCAAACTTATGGCACACAATGAAAGCAGTGTTAAGAGGAAAACTCATAACTCTGAGTGCCTCCAAAAAGAAACTGGAGAGAGCATACACTAGCAGCTTAACAGCACACCTGAAAGCTCTAGAACAATAAGAAGCTACTACACCCAACAGGAGTAGAAAACAAGAATTAATCAAACTCAGGGCTGAAATCAACCAAGTAGAAACAAAAAGAACTATACAAAGAATCAACAAAACCAGGCACTGGTTCTTTGAGAAAATCAGCAAGATAGATAAACCTTTAGTCAGACTAACCAGAGGGCACAAAAAACCCAGGATAGCAAAAACTATTCTCAACAATAAAAGAACTTCTGGAGGAATCAGCATCCCTGACCTCAAGCTGTTTCTCATTACAGAGCAGTAGTGATAAAAACTGCATGGTATTGGTACAGTGGCAGGCAGGTAGATCAATGGAATAGAATTGAAGACCCAGAAATGAACCCACACACTTATGATCACTTGATCTTTGACAAAGGAGCTAAAACCATCCAGTGGGAAAAAACCAACATTTTCAACAAATGGTGCTGGCTCAACTGACAGTCAACATGTAGAAGGATGCAAATTGATCCATTACTATCTCCCTGTACAAAGCTCAAGTCCAAATGGATCAAGGTTCTCAACATAAAACCAGATACATTAAATCTAATAGAAGAGAAAGTGGGGAAAATTCTCGAACACATGGGCACAGGAGAAAAGTTCCCAAACAGAACACCAATGGCTTATGCTCTAAGATCAAGAATTGACAAATGGGATCTCATAAAATTGCAAAGCTTCTGTAAGGCAAAGGACAAAACGGCAACCAACAGATTGGGAAAAGATCTTTACCAATCCTACATCTGATAGAGGGCTAATATCCAATATATACAAAGAACTCAAGAAGTTAGACTGCAGAGAACCAAATAACCCTATTAAAAAATGGGGAACAAAGCTAAACAGAGAATTCTCAACTGAGAAAACTCAAAGGGCTGAGAAGCACCTAAAGAAATGTTCAACATCCTTAGTCATCAGGAAAATGCAAATCAAAACAAGTCTGAGATTCCACCTCATACCAGTTAGAATAGTTAAGATAAAAAACTCAGGTGACAGCAGATGCTGGCAAGGATGTGGAGAAAGAGGAACACTCCTCCATTGCTGGTGGGATTGCAAGCTGATACAACCTCTCTGGAAATCAGTTTGGCAGACCCTCGGAAAAATGGACATAATACTACCTGAGAACCCAGCTATTCCACTCCTGGGCATATACCCAGAAGATGCTCCAACATGTAATAAAGACACATGCTCCACTATGTTCATAGCAGCCATATTTATAAGAGCCAGAAGCTGGAAACAACCCAGATGTCCCTCATCAGAGGAATGGATACAGAAAATATGATACATCTACACAATGGAGTACTACTCAGCTATTAAAAACAATGACTTCATGAAATTCGCAGGCAAATGGATGGAACTTGAAAATAACATCCTGAGTGAGGTAACTCAGTCACAAAAGAACAAACCTGGTATGTACTCTCTGATAAGTGGATATTAGCCCAAAAGTTCAGAACACCCATGATTCAATTCATAGCAACTGTTAGACTGAGTGTGGGGTCCCAGATGGAGGAGCTGGAGAAGGGATTGAAGGAGTTGAGGGAGTTTGCAGCCCCATGGGGAGGGAGCAACAGTGTCAACTGGTCAGGACCCCCCGTGCTCCCAGAGACTGGGCTACCAACTAAAGAATACATATGGAGGGACCCATGGTGCTGGCCACATATGTGGCAGAGGAGGGCCTTGTTGGCCATCAGTGGGAGGAGAGGCCCTTGGTTCTGAGAGTGTTAGATGCCCAGGTATAGGGGAATGCCAAGGAAGGAAGAAGGGAGTGGGTGGGTGGGTGGGGGAATATCCTCATAGAGGCAGGGGTGTGTGGGGCAGTGATCTATGAACATCTGGTTGAGCATAGGCTAGAAGCCCTGGGAGACCCGGTGAAAAATTCCACGAACAGTGGAACCTACACCAGGGACCAGAATTCATGCTTCTGGCCAATGCTCCTGGGAGATTCTCATGGCTCATGACCCCTGTATAGAGAGAGGCCTGGCATGTGAGACTTGCAACTTAGAAAGCAACCCTGAGTCCTGGGCAAAACAAATGAGGCTCCAATAGGACCCCCAAGCTGGCCAATGGAAAGTGTCGGCCACCAAACCCGTCTCTTCTCAGAACTATAAATAGAACACATTGATCCGAGTAGCTCTCTCTCTCTTCCTCCTTCTTCACCCACCTGTCCTGCAAGTGTTGCCCGCCATCCAGAACAAATAAAGATTAAAAACTATTTTGGCATCAGAGAACTTTGTCTAAGGGAGCTGTGACTCTTGTGTTTAATGGCGTGGGCACAGGGTGGTGAATACTCTGAGCACAACGGAGCCAGCGAGTGCCCGCGGCTGATCTCTATCCGTGCCCTCTCCCCACATCTCCGCAGCACACAGCGGCACTTGGCCCGGGGCTCGGCCCGGGGCTGCTGGACCCCAGGCGTCTCACCCCCGAGGCGTCAGACCCTGCGGACTGTAAGTTGCTACAAGGAGGGCTGCTGCGGTGAGCCTTGAAGCCTAGGGCTTGGACCCAATACTGGAGCCTGGGGACTCACCCGCACCTGTGCTTCCCCCAACGTGAGAGAGTACGGCAGGGGAGGGGGAACATGATAGGGGGTTTCCAAAGGGGAGACCTGGAAAGGGGAAAACATTTGAAATGTAAATAAAGTATCAAAAATAAAAAAAAAATATTAGCAATTTCATTTAGGACCCTGAAATGCATATACATACTGACAACTGTAAGAATTTGTATTTTCTTTCGACAGGTCCTGTGCTGAGGGTAATCCCACTGCTGCAGATCTTCTCTGTAAGAAGAAACTATTGTTTCAACGTTCTAAACCAACAAGATGGGAGTTCACACAAAAGGGTTTACACAAGACTTCCATTCAAAAGAAAACTAATGCAGTCTCTATAAATTAAACTCTGGTGAGAGCACTGGCTAGGCAGGAAACCGCCGGCACTCATCCTCACTGAATGTCTCAGACAGCACTGCTGTGACCTCGAGGAAGAGACAGCTGGGCAGGAGCTCTGAGAACTACTCTGTAATAAGGGCTGAGTGAGTTGGCTGGATGCTTATCATAAGTGCTTCTAACTGAAAGGTCTAAGCAAACCATCTTGAAGCGTGCCAGAGAGGACAGACTGAAACCAGACCTGGTGGTTCCTACCTTCTGATACTGGAACTCAGAACACGGAACTGTTGAAGGGTTGGCAAACAAGGCATCTGATAATCACATTTTTGGTAAAAATGTAATGGGCTATGTCAAAGGCGAGGGAAACGAGGTCCCACTACACTGTTGTCCACAGTTGTCCTGCCTGAGATTGGAAGGAGGCAAAAGACTGAGAAAGGGCCTGAAGACACTCTGAAGCCATACTGTGATCTAGGTGCACGCCTGTTTTCCCGTTCCTCAATTCTCAGCAAAGCAATGGCCACGAAGCTGGTTCTAGCGCAAAGGAGTCAGTATGAACTGAGACGGCCACAGAAAGGGATCGCTGATCCTCAATAGTGCCCTAAAAGTCCAAGGATGGAGCCGTGACCATGGAGTCCAAGAAGTACTGGAGACTTCAAGATGTTAGTGATACCAGAACTAGCAGAGGTCTGCTGAGGAAGGTTGCAGGAGTTTATTAATTGGCCCATTCTTACGTAGGACTGAATCATTCTTACTCCCCACTTTTCCTGCACCCAGCCTACTTTCAGTATTTGTCATGAATAGAAATAAATAAATGATTGATAGTAAAGAAATGGAGTGACTAAAACTTTCTTTTGTTGAATTTTCTGTATAGAAACATGCCAGTATATTTGTAATAAAAAAATAGGTACATGGTGGTGCACGCCTTTAATCCCAGCACTTGGGAGGCAGAGGCAGGTAAATTTCTGAGTTCGAGGCCAGCCTGTCTACAGAGTGAGTTCCAGGACAGCCAGAGCTACACAGAGAAACCCTGTCTCGAAAAAACCAAAAAAAAAAAAAAAAAACCAGATACAAAGAAGGGACTTTGCTCTGGACGCCTGTAAGGTTGGCCACAGCTTGCATACAGTCTCTTAGCAAAATAATTATAGTTTACATAGCCATTTTATGTTATGTGCCAAAAATTATGTACAATTACTGACAAAATACACCAACCATTTCCAACACTTCATCCACATTGAGAAACAGTCTGTTGTTGATTCTTCTCAACTCTGATTTTATTTCATCTAAGTCTTCACTCTTAGCTAAAAACACTTTGCTAGTAAAATATATTTATGCTGAAAAGGTTCTCATTTCCTTCCACTTACAGCTTCCAAACTGCAGCAAATAAAACGTATTTGTACAGGTGCTGCACCAGGCCTCCATGGTAGAAATGGGGCCCTGCTTGGAGCTTGTGTTCCTGGGGAGTTTCATGTAGAAGGGAGTCAGGGACAGGGTGGGGGTGGGGTGATAAATAGTCTAAAAAATCAGTTGGCGAAGCCAACTGACTGCTACAACACAAAATACGAGATGAGGTCATCGGCTGTAGACGTACACCTAGCGGGTGAGTCAGGGCAAGCGGAACCAAAACGCACAGAGGATAAGCAAGTGCTAATTATTTGCTAAGCGCTTCCGTCAGTCTTTAAATATGGCTTGTTTGGCAAGAAGGCCACTCAGCCGAAGATGAGCTCGGGTCAGCTGTCTGGGTTATTGTATTAAATTGTCTATTGATAGTACTTTTATGACTGTAAATACTTGGCTTTCTCCGTGTGGATTCTCATGTTAAACTTCGCACGTGTGAACTGAACACTGATCAGTATTTTTTACGACACCCGAGAACTGTTACACCTTTCATTTTATCTTTGAGGAAATCCCCGTCTTTCCATTTTTTCATGTATATTTTGCACAGTTACTTGTTAATATGTAAATATTTTACTTTCAGAAATGAAGTTTTTAATTGCTATTGTTTTATATAGGATTGAAAAAAATTAACTCCTTTATTAAAAACAAATTTATTTGTAAAAAAAAAAAAAGAAACATGCCAGTAAAATAATAATTAAAAAATGCTAGTAAAACTGTTTATAAAAGTACAATTCTAACAGGTACTTAACTACTCTTCTGATGTAACCTTTCATTTACTTGTTTAATTCTTATCTCTAGAAGTAATAATTAAAAATTACCGATGTGTAAATTATGAATACAATCATGTACTTACAAAGCTAACATAGTATGTTTTATAATTTATCTCTTTCAAGTTCTACTATTTTAAACTCTGAGTACAAAGGAACCTCTCAGAAGGACAAAGCCAAATAGGGCTTAAGTTGATACTAGCAAGTTTCCACAGTTCACCTTAAATCTACAGTTAACCAGTAGTTGGTCAGAGACCGAAGTTGTTCCTTTTATAGACTAGAGTGACTCTGGACTGTTATGAACTTAACCTTGAAAGGAAGCAGATGAAGGGACTTTGGTTTGGTTAGGATTGTAAGAGGGACTCTCTACCTAGAGAAACTTTGAATAACTTTAAGACTTAGAAGCAAAAGACAAAAAATTACAATACAGTAAGGATATAAACATCTCTTATATAATAGAAGCTTTCAATTACCTACATACATATCGTTAGATTTCAGCAGTAACCAAACAATTGCTTATAAGTTCAACAAAATTAAGGATGTTTTCCTGTATTTTATAGCCACATCATTGTGAATGTGTTAGTGAGCTTTCATTCTCTATAACAAGTATCTGAGATATTTATAAAGCAACTTACAAAGGCAAAAGCTTTATTTTAGCTCTTGGTTTTGGAATTTCCATTCTGTGGAGAGATGGACAGAATATCACGATGGGGGTAAGTGGCAGAGCAAAACTGCCCACCTCATTTTATCCAATTTTTCTTTTTTTTTTTTTTTTTTTTTTTTTT